>BQNB010009758.1:21029-64423 GCA_026074375.1 Tanacetum coccineum
AAAGATCACAAGATGATGATTAGAGATTAAATTTGGCTGATGATCTCAAGAAAGCTCAAGAACACATACAATGACAATCTTAAAAAAACAAGCTCAAGCCACAAGTCAAAGATAACTACATAAAGATGCAAGATAAAAGATCAACTATTACACAAAAGGACTCAAGATCAAGAAAAGAAGCTTCAACGATTAATGATCAAGGTCACAAGGAGAGATCTCTATGATCACCCTTAGGGGGAGATTATTAGAAATACAAAAAGTGTTGACCATTTATGAGATCTCAACGATCGTCCCTTAGGGGGAGATTGTTAGGAATTCAGTTTTCAGTGAAGTGACGATCATTATCGATCTCACTAGCCTTTGTAATAGTTAGACAATTTTATGTAATAGTTAGGAAGCTAACCGGGCCGGCTTATAGAAAGCCTAAGGAAAGCCCGATTAGCCCACACCCTTGTAACTATATAAACCCTCTCCACACATGGAGAGGGTGTTGGTTGATCATTTTGATAATACACATACTAAAGGTGTTTTTCTCTCACTAGAACTCACTTCATCTCTCTTCAAAGTAGGCCAACCCCTAGATCATTAATTGTGTTATGATATCCAATATCCTACACAGGAGCTCAGATGTTTCTTGAGTAGTAATCTAACTCATTATTCAAATTATGACTTGGATCACAAATTCAATCATCTTGACAGTTTTGAGATTGAGCAAGAAATCGGACATACTATTTGCTTGGAGCTTGAAAAAATATCAAGTTGCCTCTCAAGATATTTCTTCTACTCCACATGTTTTACCAACATAAAACATGAAAATATCTATATCCTTTTCCAAGATGAAAAGAATATGACATTGACATCCATCTCACACATGCAATGTTGGGGTCATGTTAAATCTACTTGATCAAATGAACCTATTCCAACTTACGCAACTTTAGAAATCTAAAAACCAAACGCTTAAAACCTTTCTCTTAAATACTTCCTCATTTGTGTCAATTCATTTTCTTACCTCTTACTACATTGTTTAATACAAATAAAAACGTTTTTGTATAACTTGTCTCGTAAACGTATACAAAGAAACACATGGTCAATATGTCGTTTCAAACACGTTCATTGTAGCTACATTAAAAGGAGGCTTAGGGTTTTTCTCTCAAAATAAAACAAATTTTTCTCTGTCTTCGAGTCGAGAAAAACTGCACCTCCAACATATCAAAACTTTACTCAAAAAACCTACTACAAAAACCCTATCTGCCTGTCGGCCGGTGCCATTCAAATTTCAAGCCGATGCCCTCTTTAGAATAGCATCGGCAGAACCGGCACACATGTTCTCAGCTATTAATATACGAATTTTTCAAATTTAAATCCTCCTTGTCACATCACTTAGGCTCTAAGAATAGAAGTTGACCTTTGCCATAATCTAATCATTAGATTTTAACTAAATTAGCAAGCAAAACATTTAAGTCCACCTCAAATCTTCTTCTATAAATAGTGCACCATTTTTTGCTCTTCTCCTTACCTTTCTTCACAATGCCTAAAGAGAACAAAACTAATCTAAAACGAACCGCAAGAATTAGTGTTAGGCCATGTTGCTTTGTCAATCCAAGAACCTCTTCTCCTCCCTATCAACCATTCTCTCCACCATCGGACTACACATCGGGAGCCCCACCAACTTCTCCAATAACCACTCCACCACTATCTCCAATCAATACAACAATAAACTCCAATGAAAAGTGCTTGCTTACTCCTAAGACAACTCCTCCTCCATTGACTTCGCCACCACCCGCTCCTACTCAACCATCGAAGCTCACCTCACCGGTAACTATTAACCTTGATCCCATTGAACTCTTGTTCTCTACTCCACCATCTTCTCCATCTTTACTTGATGTGCTAGGTGATCTTCCACCATCAACAACGAATCCATCACCTCCTAGACCATCCTTTGCAACCATTGAACGTTTGGCAAATGAGCCACCTCCTATTCCTCCCATGAACTCTTCTTTTCCTTCGCCAACTCCGGAGTTAGAACCAACACCTCCTCCTCTCCCTCCACAATGCTTACCTCCTCCACCGTCTCAACTCCCACCTCTTCCGCCATTGGGACCTAACAACCCTTTTCCTTTGCTCACCCATGAGATGTTTTGTGAACATTGCCAAAGAACTCAAGTCTTGGTCGACAACCTCCAAGGAGAAATGAGATTCATTCTCAACCACATTCTCGACCGCCTAAATGTCATAACTCACAACATCTAATAAAAGAGACTTAAGTAGTAGAATAAAACTAAGTAGATTCATTAGGAATCCTCATTAAGAATCTCTTGCTCATCCTAAGTTATTGTATTATCCTTTATGTTATTATTGTACCTGAATAAAAAGCATTTGTGCTTGGACATTTGTTATCTTCTTCAAAAAAATTATGTGTAAAATTCGTGATCATTAACTTTTCTTTAGTCAGACGGTGCCATTCGATAACAAACCGGTGCCATTGATAAATCAGCACCGGCTAGCCGGTACTACAGTACGCCATTTTTATTTCTTGGACCTCTAACTTTTCTTTGCAGGAACTAACAAAGCAAGGGGGAGCCTATCTCATTGCTTCTAACATATTTGTTTTGTAGTTACCATAGCATTCATCAAGGGGGAGCTTTCCATCTTGACAATATCTCTACATTTCTTATACATTTACATTCCATTTTTGTTTCGACAAAAAGGGGAGAAAGTAACCAAGTTTAAATACAAATCTAATCATCCCTTTGGCCTAACATGTTTTGTCATCAACAAAAAGGGGGAGATTGTTAATACAAATAAACCGGTTTTAAACAAAACGTTTCTACAATCAACTTAGGCTATGGTTTTATTAATGATAAAACATAACAAACCATTTTTCTTAGGATAAGGTTTTATTAATGACAAAACATAACAAACCATTTTTCTCAAACCTCTTATTTTCTCAAAACATTATTTCTTTACTATCTCCTAACTTTGTATAAAAGCACATGCAACTTGAAAAAGTGCTCAAATCTTTTTAAACCCTAACTTTACACAAAATCATCTTACACTTATTAATTTAATTACTTCATTTAGTATATAATCAAATGCAGCAAATCCAAGGAAAATCTTATAAGATTACACAAGATATCTCAAGATTTTGCAAATCAAAATCCGGATTTAGTTACTGTATGCCGGTGCTCTTTGTTTTGCAAGCCGGTGCCCTCTGTCAACAGCACCGGAAGAACCGGCCTACAGTAAAACTTTTGGCTATAAATACCAAGCCATTTCTCATGTTTTCACACACCTTTCTCATCTAATCTTCTCTCTAATCAACTGATCTCTCTCTCTCTCTAGCATCTCTTTCTAAATCTTGTGTAGGTAATTCACTTCAAGAAAGGAATTGCCAAATACGCGAAAGTTTCAAGCACGCCTCAAAAGTGTCTTGATCTTGATTCTTCTTACTTCATTCAAGAGATCATCTTGCTGTGATTTATTGTTGTATTGTTAGTTGTACATCAAGTGTAGTTGTGTTATTATCGATTCTCGTGTGTGAGAAATTCGGTGATCATCTTTGTAACCTATAGAAGTGTACCATCGTTGTGAAGGCTTCTCCGCCAAGTGAAAGGAGCTCGGTGACTAGTGTTTAACAAACTCTCGAGTAGGTGACTCGGGGAGTGGAGTAGGGCAAGGAAGGTGTCCTTGTAGCCGAACCACTATAAATACTTGTGTCCTGGTGAAATCTTTCTACACTCTATTTTCTCTTTACTTTTACATCTCTTACTTCTTAATTATCAAACATCAATATCTAGATCACTTCACTAAAAAGTTTCAAACAAAGTGTTTTACAAGTTTTAAAAGGCCAAAAATTTAGAAAACTATTCAATCCCCCCTTCTAGTTTTCCACAAACCACATGCGACACTCAGAATAGATCTCTCATCATTCCTCGACATGAAAAACACCATATCACATCATCAATGGCAGAAAACCTTCTCTCAAACACCTTCACATCTTTGGTTGCACTTGTTACATAACCCGAGATGGTGAAAACCTCGACAAGATGAAAGAAAAAGGGGATTCGTGCATTTTGGTGGGATATTCGACTCAGTCAAAGGGATATAGAGTCTACAGCAAAAGAACGAGATTGATAGTTGAAACAATTCATGTTAACTTTGATTAAATCAAATATTTGTCAAAGGCGTCCGACTATGACAACTCTGGCCTCGTGCCCCAACTACAACAAACTTATGATCATAACAGTTCAGAACTCAGAACTGATGACCACAACAATGAACCGTCAAGTTTAAAGCTGGTTCCAAATGTTTCTCCTCCAGCAGACAAAACAGATTCGTCACAACAAGAGTTGGAATTTTTATTGAGTCCTTTATTCGAAGAATATTTCTCTGCAGGAAATCAAAGTGTGCAAAATTCTTCCTCTCTCATTGATAATTCTAAACAACAACAAATCACACAACCTACAGCGAATGTTCACCATTCAACAGAACCAACAACTCTAACTATAAATGTCAATGCTGAGGAAAACAACAATGATCAAGCAGCAGATGCACAGATTGATGAAAACGAATTTGATAACATCTTTAGTACATCAGTACGTGAAGATGCTCAGTCATCTACTCGCTATGTTAATAATTTAAACATGCGTTCATTCTACCAACGCCATCAATCTGAACACTGATAGACTAAAGATCACCTATTAGAACAAGTTCATGGAAATCTATCCAAGCCAGTGCAAACAAGATACCAACTTGTAACAGATCCTGAAATGTGTATGTTCGCGCTCACCGTGAGTACTGTTGAACCAAAAAACATTAAGGAGGCAATGGCTGATTCTGTATGGATTGAAGCAATGCAGGATGAGCTTCATCAGTTTGACAGACTCTAAGTCTGGGTACTCGTCGACAAACCCTTTGGCAAGACTGTTATAAAGCTAAAGTGGTTAAAGAAGAACAAAAATGATGAGGATCAAACTGTAATTCACAACAAAGCACGACTTGTGGCTAAGGGATATGCTCAGGATATTGATTTTGAGGAATCGTTTGCTCCAGTTGCTTGTTCGGAGGCAGTTCGGATTTTCGTTGCCCATGTCACACACATATCTTTTCCAATCTACCAGATGGACGTGAAAACAACATTTCTTAATGGTCCACTAAAGAAGGAGGTTTATGTTGCTCAGCTAGAAGGGTTCATTAATCGTGATCATCTAGAAAATATTTACTATCTAAGGAAAGCTCTATATAGATTGAAGCAAGCTCCGAGAGCCTCGTATGATGAACTCTCAAATTTTCTAATGTCCAAAGGTTTTCCTAAAGGTACAATTGACCCTACTCTATTCATGATAAGATACGGGGAGGACATTCAACTTGTGCAAATTTACGTTGATGACATAATTTTTGGGTTTACAAACCTAAAATATTCTAAAAAGTTTGAAAAACTAATGCACAGTAGATTTGAGATGTCTTTAATGGGGGAAATGAAATTCTTTTTAGGACTTCAGGTCCACCAATCCCCACAAGGTATCTTTATCAATCAGGCCAAGTACACTTTAGAGATACTCAAAAAGTATGGTATGGACAAATACCAAAGCCTTGGTACACCATTGGCTATAAAACCTAAACTGGATGCAGACTTGAATGGAAAACCTATAGACCAAATAGACTAGCATAGTAAGATCGGGTCACTCATGTATTTGACATCTATTAGACCAGATTTAGTGCAAGCATTATGTTACTGTGCACGTTATCAAGCAAGACCAACAGAAAAGCACCTCAAAGAGGTTAAAAGGATTTTAGATACTAAAAGGGTACCATTAACATGGGACTCTGGTATTCAAAGGATTCTTGCTTTGAACTAACCGCATTTTCAGATGCTGATCATGCCAGATGCATTGATACTCGCAAAAGCACGTCTGGAGGAATACAATTCTTAGGTGATAAGTTAGTCAGCTGGATGTCAAAGAAATAAGACTGCACTGCAATGTCTTTAGCAGAAGCAGAGTACGCGGCATTATCTACAAGTTGTACTCAAGTAATGAGGATGAGGACACAACTTAAGGATTATGGCTTCGACTATAACAAAATGCCGTTGTATTGCGACTTTCAATCAGCCATAACAATCTCATGCAACCCCGTGCAACACTCCCGTACCAAGCACATCCATACTCTCTACCACTTTATCAAGGAACAGGTTGAACATGATATAATTGACATGTATTTTGTCAAAACTGAATACCAATTAGCTGTTATATTTATGAAAGCCCTTCCTCAAGATCGGTTTGAATATTTAGTCAGGCGAATTGGTATGAGATGTTTGACTCCAGTAGAACTGAAGGTTTTAGCAAATGAGACTGCTTGATATCATCATCAAACATCGACTTGTAAATATTTTTGAGAAAAGAAAAATACAAAACCTATAAAACCAAATACAAAAATATAAAATTTCAAAAAGAACATACAAAATAAAAAAATCAAAAATTCCAAAAAGAATCTTCTCGACTTGTTCTCTTGAATCGATAACATTTACGTGCCTAGAAATGTCGGATTAATATTGACACGGGTGTGTAAATGAAGTTTGAGCAAGAGTTCAAAAGTTTCAAAACATGTCATTTCTAATTTTCTTTATGGCTTATGCGCAAATCAGTACATAACCCGGACTTCAAATAAAGGAAAGTTTATCTATAAAGATAACTTATACTAACAACGAGAAAACCAAATTTTCTTGGTCTTGAGCGGTTTTAACAAGACATTCAAAGTTTTAAGCTCAAGAAAAGGACAATGTACGCATAAGTGCACTTATCATTGGCGTTAGAAGAGAGGTCTTCTAATATGTAGGTTTTCAAAAGTTAAACATAATTTTTCAAGAATTTATCAATGATAATTCAAAATCTTTCAAAATCTTTCAAAATTGTGTATTCAACACTCCATCACTCACAAAGTTTTCAAACACAATTCTTTTGCAACAACTGGTATCATTTTTATAAATGAGTCAATGTTTGAGGGGGAGTTTTTTGAAAAACAAAGTTTTAATGATTTTGGATACATCATCACGACAATTCTTATGTATTCAAAACATTATCAAAAGTCTCTTAATAACAACTCAGTAATCATAATGACAACTCAATAGAATGTAAGTTATAAGATGAATACGTGTCTGAGCACAATTTTTTAAGAATTCTTCAATGTCAATACATATTCTTTCAAAATTTTGTGCTCAACACTGCCTCATCCTTAATTTTATATTCATTTTACAACTTGGTATCATTTTTTTGGTGTTAAACATATGTAAAATTGAGGGGGAGCAAGTTAATGTTCCATATAATTCATGTTAAGTTTTAAACATTTTTCCCTATGGAATTTTCAAGACAAATTTTAATCACCTGGTATTTCAAAGACTAAGTGAATAAGTATTTAAAATAAGGGGAGAAATGTAATTAAAATGTGATCTAATCGACTTAAAGTGCTCTATTCTATTCGAAAAAGGTTTTATGGTTCGATCTTATACCCAACAACATCTTAATTTCATGACGATTCTGAAGCTATAAGGTGGTTAGGTTAGGTATTAGTCCTATGATCCAACCAGAACTAGAGGGATCTACCTAAGGACACTCCATAGCTAGAAATAGTAGTCCTAGGTATGATTGGAGATGAATGTGTAAAGGGAATAATGTCGACTAAGACTTAAGTTAACAGTGGAACAATCACAACAAGGTATTAGTAATGACGTCTTGGTAAGCATTAAAGGGGTTGAAGGATGAAAAAGAAATGAATGGATAAAGGGTGCAAACAAAGTAGACCTCCAAAAACATTAGGCAGAAACTGGGTTAATACATAATCTACCAGATTCACAAAGATGAATTCTGGTATTGAAGATAAGATATCATGGACCCAATGATGCACTGCACAACCTTTCCCAGCCTTTCAAGTTTCTCTTAAAAGAGACTTGTCTCATTTGTCACAGAGATACACACGACTTCTATTGACTTTCTCACTCCGAGTTAGTTGATATTGAATAGGTGGCAGTCAGCTCCAGCCTTCGATTACTAAAATGAAACTGCACTAATAGAGTCTAGAGCCAAGAGATCAATTTATAAATCTCATTAGGACACATTCCATGAAAAACACTTGTTGAACACCATTAAGTTCATAAGCTATTAACAAGAGTCATACACATTATCCTTGTGATTATGCCAGAACATCAGAGTAATACTTTTAGTGTTCACAGTGAAGATGAAGATCCTTTCAGAGTCAACATCAAACAGCTCTTCGAGAGGTGACTTACGAGATTCTATATGAATTGAACTTATGTTAACTGGATATCGATTTTGGTCCAGTAAATGAATTGACAGTTTAATCAGAAAGATAGTAACCATCTGATTCACTCTTTGTTAGAAACAAGAAAAGAATCGGTCACTTCCAAGTTGTAATAGTCTTAGCCCATAATTTGTTATATGATTAGTCTAGTAAGCTAGTCTGGCCTAAGGCCCATGGAAAGCCCACATTAGGTCTATGACCGGACACTTTATTGTATAAATACCCTCTCCATAGCTTGGAGAGGGTGTTGGTTGTTTCATTTTCTTATTTCACACATAATAATATCATCATCCATTACATGTTACTTTCTCTCTCTAGAAACTTCCCAACCCACTTCTCTCTCTAGTTCTTGTCTATCATCAAATATTACTTGTATCTTACAATTGGTATTAGAGCCATGGAGTGGTGTGTTTAGTTTTTGTGTTTGTCTTTTGATTTGTGTTCAAAACCTTTATAAAGAGCAAAATCTTGATTTAAAATTTTTGGCTTAAAAACCTTAAAGTTTTCATTTTTCTTGTTCCTATAGGGTTAGTAACACTAGTTGTACAAGATTTTTTGCAAAAAACCAATCAAAAATGTGTCTTTTTGAGTTTTGAAAATTTGGGTTTCGTCATAGTTATAACCGAACTAGTCGTTTTAGTTGGAACCGAACTAGTTATTTTAGTTTGAACCGAACTAGTCAGTTGTAGTTATAACCGATCTAGTTATTTATTTGGAACCGAACTAGTCGTTTTTAGTTGGAACCGAACTAGTCGTCTTTAGTTGGAACCGAACTAGTCAACTCGTAGTTGGAACCGAACTAGTCATCTGCTGTTACAACCGAACTAGTCATCTTAGCTTCAACTGAACTAGTCATTGTCAGTATTAACCGAACTAATCATATTTAGTTGGAACCGAACTAATCGTTTTTAGTTGGAACCAAACTAGTCTTCTTTAGTTGGAACCGAACTAGTCAACTTTTAGTTGGAACCGAACTAGTCATCTGCTGTTATAACCGAACTAGTCATTTCAGTTTCAACCGAACTAGTCAAGTCATTTTCTAATTAAAACCTATCAACTAAAATTTCTAAATTATACGGTTATTTCTTTGACTTGTAAAATCCCGTGAAACATTCACTTTTTCCCGGTTTTGTCGAGAATTGTAAAATCCCGTATAGTTTCAAGAATTATTTCAAGTCTCAACAACCACACAACCAAACACAATTTCTTTCTACCACCGATCGATCAATTAGTAATCTTTTTGATACCACGTTATCAATGACGACTCTTGCTGATAAATCACTTCTCTCGGGTGGTGATAATAAACCACCGATGCTTGAAAAACACTTGTATGATTCATGGAAAAGTAGAATGGAACTTTATATGATGAATAGACCCACAAAGAATAAATGATTCTTTCTTGCCCTCTGTTGAAATAAAGTCCACTCGTTGGGATCATCAATCACGTGGATGGGGTAACAAACTTAAGGAATATACTGAACTCACTCCCTCGCTAAAGCCATTCAAGCGATTGTGATATCAAAGCACTTAATATCATTCCTCCAAGCCTTCCAACTAAAAGTTATGCTCTTGTGAGCCAACATCGTGAGCCAAGGATCTTTGGGGAGAAGATAAACTGCTAATGGCAAGGAACGTCGTTAACAAAGCAAGAACGAGAGTGCAAGCTGTACGATGAATTCGATAAGTTTACCTACAAGAAAGGAGAGTCGTTACATGAGTACTACTTGAGATTTACTCTGCTACTCAATGATATGAATATCTACAAGATGCCATTGGAGCAATTTCAAGTTAATACCAAGTTTCTGAACACTCTTCCAATAATGAAGCAAATTATAGTTACTGATGTTAATTGGACCAAAGACTTAGCATACTACATTGATTGATCCAGCTCATGCTTACTTGGACAACATGAACGACATGCAAATGAAGTTCGTTTGATGCGTGAATGTAACTCTGATCCTCTTGCTTTAGTTGCATCTCACCAGTTAACTCAGCCTGCTTATCAATCTCATCTACACACTTACCCGAACTCTCAACCTCAACAACAAGTTTCACCACATCAGTCTTCACAGTTTGTATCACCTTATCAGACTCAACAATTCACAACCAATCAATCAACACCTCTTTTAATTACTTATCTATCGAATGAGTATCAATCCTCCGTTCAACACAACGTTTATTCTCCATAACCACCTATCCCACAATTGGAATATGCTCCCACAGTTTACCAACAACAACAACCTGAATTTCTCCAACCAGACTCCGGTCTAATTGTTCTGGTGTTCCAGAAAGGGGATGATCCAATTGATGTTATCAATCATATGATGTCATTTTTGACTGCTGTTGTCACATCCCGTTATCCTGCTACCAACAATCAGCTAAGGACCTCGTCAAACCCTCATCAACAAGCTACCATCTATGATGGAAAAGTAACTGTGCAACCTGTTCAGGGGAGACAAACTACTTATGCTGTTGGTACTACAAGAACATACACTCTTGGAGCAAGTGGAAGCAACACAGGGAAACAGCGGACTGTTATCTGTTACAACTGTAAAGGGGAGGGTCATATTTCTAAGAAATGTACTAAGCCCAAGAGAAAAAGGGATGAGTCATGGTTCAAGGATAAAGTGTTGTTGGTTCAAGCTCAATCAGTTGGTCAGGCCTTAAATGAGGAAGAGATAGCATTTTTGGCAGATCCAGGACTTCTTGACACTCAATCCACTCAGACAGTCATTACCCACAATGCTGCTTATCAAGCTGATGATTTGGATGCCTATGACTCTGACTGTGATGAACTCAATTCTGCCAAGCTTGCTCTCATGGCGAATCTGTCCTAGTATGGCTCAGATGCTCTTGCTGAGGTACAAAATCCGGATAATATGGCTCACAATATAATCAATCAAAGTGAGCAGATAATGACGTCTTCTGAATAGTCTAATGATGTGAATCAGACAGAGACTGAAATAACTAGTAATAGCAATATCATTCTATATTCTTAGTATATGAGTGAAATACAACAGTCAACAGTCCAGAACTCTGACTTTTCTGCTCAACAAGATGCCCTAATATTATCTATGGTTGAACAATTAAAAACCCAAGTGATGACCTGCACCAAAATTAATTTGGAAAATAAAAGTGTCAATGATACTTTGACTGCCGAGCTTGACAGATATAAAGAACATGTTAAAGTTTTGAAAGAGAGGCAAAATGTTGAGTTAAAGAACCAAACCAATTTTTCAGAATCAAATGAACAGAATGCTGAGATTGAACGTCTTAAGCAAATGCTTTCTGAACAAATGAAAGAAAAGGAATCTTTAATGAAAACAGTCACTGTTCTCAAAACTGATTTCCAAAAGGAAGAAAATAGAAACATTGATAGAGAAATTGCTTTAGAAAAGAAAATTAAACATCTTGATAATATTATTTTCAAAAGAGGTCAATATGCGCAAACTGTTCATATGTTAACTCCTGTTATGACCATTCCACAAAACAAGCTATCGGTTTTGAAAAACCTGTCTATCTGAAGAAAGCTCGGGAGTCAGAACCAAAGCTATATGATGGTAATGTCATTCTTAACACGGATACTATTGAGATTCCTGATTCTGAAGAGACATTAATACTTGTTGAAGAGAGTCATTCAAAAATGCTTTTGAAAGAACAAGATCCAATGGTTGCTAAAAAGAAAGTGAACACTAAACCCATTAATTATGTTTCTCTTAACTTACTTACATAAGATTACGACAAGCGATTTGTTCGACAATCTAATTTATTTGCTGAACAAACCTATTGGAAAGAGACTTCGGTCCCACCTTCAGACCCATCTCCTTCTAGTACAAGCGACAAAGTCGAGGTTCCCAAAGAACTTCCTAAAGTAAGTATGGTTAATACAAGCTTGAAACAACTTAAACGCCATCTTGCTGGCTTTGACCAGGTTGTTAAAGAAAGAACCACTGCCACATCTATCACTGAGGGCACGTGGGGGTTTGAACACACAAAGGCTTGTTTTAGAGATGAAATTATTCCATTTATAAAAGCATTAAAGGATAGCTTCAATAACTTCAATCAATACTTAGTTGATGAACTTGCTGAAGTCCAAACTGCTTTTTATCAAATGGAACAGGCTGTTGAACAACATCGTTTGGAGTCCAGAACTTTCGAAGTAAAAATGAATCAAGTTTTGAGTGAAAATGAATGACTCTTGGCACAAGCTATTGATAATGATATTGTGAATACTGTTGTGAATCTGTCTGTGAATAATGCTTGTGAAAATGTGAATGAATGTCAAAAGTGTCTCCAACTCGAGACTGAGCTTATCAACAAAAAGGATTTTATTGAAAAGGAGACTTATGATGAACTTTTTAGAAGATACACAACTCTTGAAAAACACTGCATCTCTTTGGAAGTTGATACTCAACTTAATCAAGAAATTTTTCAACAAGAAAATAGTGTTTCAAATCAAAATGATCCAAGTTTTAATCAGTTGTTTGAATTAAATGAATTGAGAGCTCAGTCACAAGAGAAAGACACAGTCATTATGAAGTTGAAAGAACAGATTAAGTCGTTAAAAGGAAATGTGGATTCTAATAACGTCAAAATAAACATGGATGAAATTGAGACTCTTAACATTGAATTGGAATATAGAGTGTCAAAACTTGTTGCTGAAAATGAACATTTGAAGCAAACTTATAAACAACTTTATGACTCGATTAAACCAGCATGTGTTCAATCAAAAGAACAATGTGTTGCGTTAATTAATCAAGTCAATCTAAAGTCTGTGGAAATCTCGGATTTAAATGCGAAACTTCAGGAACAAGGTTTAGTCCTAACATCACTAAAAAATGACTTAAGGAAACTTAAAGGAAAAGCTTTAGTTGATGATGCTAAGACCCTCCCTGTTGATCTGACAGTGTCTAAGATGGATATGGAACCAATCACACCTAAATTATTGAATAAAAGGACTGCTCACTCTGCCTATATTAAGCACACTCAGGAAGAAGTTTTTGTCCTTAGGGATATAGTTGAACATGTAAAAGCAAATTATCCTCAAGATCCAATTTTAGAGTCTGCTTTTAGGTATACCAAAGTCATTCAGGATTTGCTTTCACACATCAGTAAGACTTGCCCTAGTATCAACAATTATGGACCATAATTAGTGGCAGTTACACCTAGGAACAAGGACAAAAAGGTTAGGTTTGCCGAGCCACTCACATCCTCTGAAAACATAAAAACAGACTCGTCTTCAAACAAAGTTTCTAAAAAGCATGTGTTGCATTCAACAGGAATAAGACTTTCTACTAGTGCTTACGGATCCCAGCCTTCAGGCAATACCAGGAATGATAAGATTCAGCGATCACCAAGTAGTAATCTGAAGAATAAAGTAGAAGCCCGCTCTAGGAATGTTAAATCCAATATGAATAAAAAGAATGACATTGTTAAACGTAATGGATCTGCATCTGTGCAGTATTCCAAGAAAATTGATAATTCCGATTCAGTTTGTATTAAATGTGATAATTGCATGTCTTCTGATAATCTGTATGTTTCTAAAACTATGAAAAATGTGAAATCTCATGCTAAAGCTAAACTTGTAAAGAAACCATCTAAGAGAGAAGTTTGGAAACCAACAAGAAAGATGTTCACTAAGATTTGATACATTTAGAAACCTACCGGTCGGACCTTCACTCTAGTAGGAAATGCGTGCCCTTTAACTAGAATTACCACTACTACTACTGAAGTGCCTTCTAGGAAACCAACTATTCTAGAAACTGAGACACCCAAACCTGTGGTAACAAAAGCATATTCAAGGAAACCTAGGAAGAACAAGAAAACTGATTCCGTTAGCAAATCTAAGGTTATAAAATATGTATCTGCTAACACGAAGGAACCCAATAAATCCTGGGGATCCACAAATACTGATGTTCCATCTTCTTCTCTTAATGATTGCAGGTTGTCAAATCGTCCTATGGTATTTGGACTCCGGTTGCTCCAAGCACATGACCGGAGATCGCTCTCAGCTCACCAACTTTGTCAGCAAATTCTTGGGTACTGTCAAATTCGGGAATGATCATGTAGCAAAGATTATGGGTTATGGAGACTATAAGATTGGGAATGTTACAATTTCAAGGGTTTATTACGTTGAAGGACTTGGCCATAATCTATTCTCTGTGGGATAATTTTGTGATTCCAACCTCGAAGTTGCTTTTCGTCAACACACCTGCTACATTCGCAATCTAGAAGGTGTTGATCTATTAACTGGATCTCGAGGGGACAATCTTTATACACTCTCTCTTGGGGATATAATGGCGTCCTCTCCTATCTGCCTCTTGTCAAAGGCCTCTAAAACCAAGTCTTGGTTATGGCATCGTCGTCTCTCTCATTTGAATTTCGGTGCTATTAATCATCTTGCCAAACATGGTCTTGTTCGAGGTCTACCTAAGCTCAAGTTTGAAAAGGACCATTTGTGTTCTGCATGTGCATTAGGCAAGAGCACGAAGAAACCCCACAAACCCAAATCTGAGGACACCAATCAAGAAAAACTCAATCTGTTGCACATGGATTTGTGTGGACCAATGCGTATCACGAGTGTCAATGGAAAGAAGTACATCCTCGTTATTGTCGACGATTACTCTCGATTTACATGGGTAAAATGCTTGCGATCAAAAGATGAAGCTCCAGCTTTTATTATCAACTTTTTGAAGATGATCCAAGTACGACTTAAGGAACCCGTCTGATGCATCAGAACAAATGATGGAACTAAGTTTGTTAATCAATGTAACACCCCCACAAATGTGTGTCACAGCGGAAATGTGTCAAGGGGAGTTACTTCATAATACACAGCGCTAGATACAAGAGAACGACCTCTAAATGTGTCGTTTGAAAAGTAGCCTTGTTGATTTAATCAAAATCTGAATTTGATATAACATTTGTCCCATAATTGCATCACCATGAAAAGCTTGAATGTATAGACTCCAACGCACATCAAGAAAACCAAGCATCTAATTCACCTGAGAAAAACATGCTTAAAAAGTGTCAACATTAAAGTTGGTGAGTTCATAGATTTGTTTAAGTATAAATGTTGAACCAAGGTTCTGTAAAGTGTGTATGACCATTTAAATCCTTAAATGTCCTTCCAAAATATATGTATGATTTTTAGAAATCAAACCATTGTAAAGCCTGCATGCCACTTTATTCAAGGCAACATAAATGTTCAAGTGTGTATAAAACCATGTTTACAATATCTAAAAACAAAAAAACCACAAAAAGTTCATGAAACTGCGGCGTAGACTTGTATAGCATGCCAACTTTATTTCAAGGCACAAATAAAAGTGTTCCATCGTAGAGTGTCCCTCAGAACACCTAGGCATTAATGAAAAAACATTATGTACCCAGCAGAGTGTCCCTCCAAGAACACCCGGGCATCTCTAAAAATATTCATGTGTATGTGTCGTGGCATGTAGGCCACAACAATCGTGTTTCGACATGTTATAACGTTCGTTACCGGTGATAGCTAGTCACCCGAACGGGGATTGTCAATCCCGAATAGATCTATTTCATAACATTCGTGCTCACCCTCCAAGTAATTTACAGTTCATGCAACCTAAGCTAATCCGTAATCATAAAAGTATAGTATGTGTTTACATTCAAAAATTAAACCAAGTCTTGTATCTCCTCGCGATATATATAAATGAGTATGTAAACCAATTTGGTAATCAACCATGTAAATGAGTTTGTAAGCATTCATGTAAGCACGTATGAAATTGACCATGTAATTGAGTTTGCAAACAGATTTGCACAAGCATGTTCTCACCCCAAAAATATATGTAAAACAAGTAAAACGTAGGGCTATAAACTCACATTAATGTTGAAGAACGATTGCAGAAAATGCACATATTAAGCACAACATAACGGAAAATATGGAAGCTCGATCAGAGTTGCAGTTAACCTTAACAGCTAGTCCACTGCATAGGTTAATGAATTTAGGGTTTCACCGATGGATTAGTCAACATCAACGCGGACACGTTGATAAATGATTTATGTTTCCAAGTTGTAATGGTTTGGTGGTTGGTTAAATAAAATAAATCGAAAAGTAACGCAAAGTGTATAATATATTCCGTATATATTACATATAAAAAATATGAACCCTTATATAACTCGTACCCTGAGTCATATAACAAATACAAACAATCCGAAGACTAATGTGACGTATATAATGTTTTGCAAGTATTATATAATAAGTGTGAGTAAATAATTAAACCAAATATTTTGACACCAATTTAATTAATAAAAAGTCCTTGCATAAAAGTAGACACACGTCTTAAAGTTATGAATTAAACAACCGATGTTTGTAAATGCTTTTTACAAAAGGTTATGATTTTACCATTATAGTCAGGAATTTATAAAATATATTTTATAAATTAATCTTTCGTTTCTTATTGATGGATTGGGGCTAAAATTGTTGTCGCCTTGTAAAAGTTTAGTTTTAGTTCGTTGTCCGGATATGTATAGTTATATTTTAGTATACTTTGTAAAAACTATAATTAGTCTCTTTTACGGGTTTAAAATAATATATCGTTTGGTAAATAATTAAAAATATAGAAATTTGTATTTATATAAATTTCTGACAATTATTTTCTTATATTGTTTAGTTAATGTGGACTTGTTCGCCGACGCGAGATATAAGTTGAGATGTCAAGAGTACTATCAACCTCTCTTACGCGCCGTGCTGTGTGTGTTACCTCAACTCCTTGTACTACCGCCTGGTCGCCATCAACCGAGCTCCCACTACAACCTCAGTCTCGCTACGTTGCATTTTCTGAGTCTAGCGCCTCGTACAATTATTCTCCTTAGCACCGCGATGTCCAAGTGTTTTAAATATTTTCAATTTATTTTGTTACACTATCTAAACTTAAACCCCAAATAATAAACACACATTATTTTATTTATCCAATATTTAAACCACCAATATATATCCGGTTTATAATTTATATATCTCGTGTTATTTTTATTAGTCAAGTGTATAAACCAACGAAACGAACCCTTGATGATCTTTGTGCAAAACTGTTAGGATCACAAAAATCCGCCTAACAAAGAAGTTTAGGTCACTCGAAGTTAGACGACGATTGGTAACTCGTTAGTTAATGTAATTAAATGTAATTGGGTCGATAAACAAAAAGCCCGCAAAAGCCCACTAATAGGCCTCAAATTGCCGGCCCCCTTTGAGTATAAATACTCTATATTTTTCTCATTTTTAGGTTAGCTAGTCATTTTTACTTTAGGGTTTCACTTTGTAACTAGCCACCAAATTGTTTCTTTCAATTTTCAATCAAGTCTTGTTTAATTAATCTCTTGATTCATGCATATCATTGTTAAAGGCATATGTGAATGATCGTGGAACCTACAATTGGTATCAAGAGCCTTCAAGATTGATGATTTGATTTGGTTTGTGTTCTATTTTTTTTGGTTTTCGGAAAGAAAAAAAAGGGATTCGAATTTTTTTTTTGGTTTGTTTGTTTTCATTCTTGATTCATAGATGGTTTATGGTTAATCTAATATCATAAAAACCATCTCGTTAGCAATCAAAGATTTGGTGATTTTTTTCTCCTCTTTTGGTTCGAAACTATAAAAAAAAGAGGAAAAACGAGTCTTGATCTAGTTTTGTGGGTTGGATCGTGATATACGAGTTAGTATTGTGCTAATAACATACCTTGCAGCGATTTCTTGAAGTGTTACAGGTTATTAGTGGTGGTTTTTGCAAGAAAAAGGGTATTTGGATTCGTTCTTGTGGCAACCGAACGAGTTAAGGGAATCAAGGAACCGAACGAGCGAAGTTTTTTTTTGTGTGAACCGAACAAGCTAAGCGGAGCCGAACTAGTAGTTTCTTATTCAACCGAACGAGTTTCACCTTTGGTTCAACCGAATGAGTGTAACTCCTTAAGAGCCGAACAAGACAACCCTTCTTGAACCGAACTAGCATTATCCAGTTAGAACCGAACGAGTGAATTCTAACTTGAACCGAACGAGTTGATTTATTGGAACCGAACCAGTGACATTCTTGTTGGAACCGAACGAGTTGAATTCTTAAGGAACCGAACGAGTTTAAAATAAAAGGAACCGAACAAGCAAGTCTTCAAGAGCCGAACAAGACAACCCTTCTTGAACCGAACTAGCTAAAAACTTCATCAACCGAACGAGCTCCAATTCTAGTGCAAACCGAACTAGTTATCTCTTTGCAAACCGAACTAGTTCAAACTAGTTACAACCGAACTAGCCAACTATAGTGGGAACCGAACTAGCATAAAACAAGGAAAACCGAACTAGTTATCTCTTTGCAAACCGAACTAGTTGCTTTAATTGTGAACCAAACTTAATAATCAAACAAAAACAAAACCAAACACAAATCAAACATAACAACAATCACTTGAGATCCGTTCATTCATACTTAAATCAAAATGTCAACTGATAAAGAATCAAGTGCAGCGGGTACGGACAATCGTCCTCCCATGTTGGTTGAAAGTGACTACGAATCATGGAAAATTCGTATCGAGAGGTATATTCGTGGTAAAACCCTTGGTAAGTTAATTTGGAGATCAATCCAAAACGGACCTACTTTGCATCCCCAAATTACTGTGACAGAAGGTCAAGGTGATGCTGTAGTACAAGTAACAAGAGACAAGACGGATGAAGAATTTACTGAGAATGAAAACGACAGAGAACTAGCTGACATTCAAGCAACCAACATTCTCAGTCAAGGGCTCCCAAGACAAGTATTTAACATTTAAAATCAAACTCGTATTGGGAAGGAGATTTGGGATAATGTGGAGCTCCTAATGAAAGGTTCTGGAAAGTCTCTCCTACAAAAGAAGGAAGAACTATTTGATGAGTACGAACAATTTCGTGCAATTGGAAATGAGTCGATTCATGACTACTTTGTTCGTTTCCATAAGCTGATCAATGATATGAAGATTACTCAGCTTGGTATACTTACTCATCAGATGAACACCAAGTTTGTAAACAACCTTCCTCCTTATTGGGCAAAGTATGTAACTAATGTGAAGAACAACAAGGACATCTCTGCGACAACCTATGTTGAACTTTACACTTACCTTAAATCATATGAACCACATGCTATGAAGACTCTCAAGAAACAAGAGCAGTCCTCAAGTATTGTTGATCCTCTGGCATACCTTGCTTCAACAACACACCACCATACGCCTACTCAAACAACTAATCCACTGCCTTCCACATCTTCACTCACTATACCCCCACAACCAGCTGCTCAATCAAGCAATGATGCTATGTTGGCAACCATGAACCAAATCGTAAACTTCTTGAGTGGTTTCCAAAAGCAGTTTCCTCCAACCAACAACCAGCTCAGGACATCGTCAAACTCAAGGAGTCATGCTACGGTGCATGACGGGAAAATTGTGACTGAAACCGTTCAGAGAAGAGCTCCGGGTAATGTTGGTAATACGGGTAATCGAGGAACACAGAGTTACGGGCAGATGACGGACAACAAAGGGAAGAAGGTGATATGCTACAATTGCCGTGGAGAAGGACATGTAGCCAGGCAGTGTAAGGAGAAAAAGCGAGTAAAGGACTCTCAGTACTTCAAAGACAAGATGTTGCTCATGGAAGCTAAGGAAAAAGGAGCAGTCTTGGATGCAGAAGCCGAAGCATTCCTTGCTGATGTGGAATGCACAGCTCCTTATGATGAGCCACTGGCTATTACGACTACAAATGTGTTCGAAGTGAGTCATGAGGATGCATACGATTCTGACGTGGATGAAGGACCTAATGCAGCAGCAGCCTTCATGGCCAATTTATCATCCACAAATGGTGCAAGCACAAGTCATGTTAATGAGGTACACACCAATGATAATCCCATATCCGATAATGTGAATCATCTGATGTCACATGAGATGCACCAGGAAGAACAACTAAACTCCGATGTTGATTCAGATATTGATGACAATACGATTCCGTATCATCAGTACCAAGTCTACAGCGAAGTTAAAACTGTTCCTACTGAGGTATCTTCTGTGTCACCTGGTGAGATATCTATGATTACCATCTTAGATGACTTGCGAACCCAACTAGACGGACATCTTAAGGTTAATCAGGAACAAAGCCTGGTGAATGAATCCTTAAGAGACGAGCTTGATAAATGCAAGCTCGAAATGCAAAGTCTTGAACGAAATAAGGTCAAACATGATTTATATAAGACCATCGTTCAACGTAACAAACGGAATGCTGAACTTGAACAAGAAAATGTGTTGCTAAAGTCAAACCTTTCTCAAAAAGATGAGTCAATTAACTTTTTGAAATCTGAAAGTAAAAAGGTTTTGTCTGAAAAGAAGGACCTTGAGGAAAGGTACCTCGAGGAAATTGTTTGTTTGAAAAATGCTAACAAAGTTGCAACAAAAATTTTACAAAAATTTCAACAACCAACACAAACTATTCCAATGTTAACAAAACGACCTAAACTAACAACACATGACTTGCACAAAACAGCCCTAGGTAGTAGCAATCCATGGTACGCTAAACACGCTAAGATTGCTCAACCTACCTTGTATGATGGTCACGCATTTTTAAAACCCACCCATAACCCTGTTAGAGTGCATAACAGTGAAGACTCATTAGTTCAGGCTGAAGTCAGTAGAAGTAAGATGTCTGATAAACCAGGGACAATTAAACCCATAAACTATGCTGAGCTCAATGCCTTGTATAGTCACTTTGTTCCTCAGAAGGAACTGTCCCGAGAACAGGTTTATTGGTTACCTGCTGAAGAACTTGCTACTCAGAAAAGTAACCCACCTAAACCTGTGACTCCGTTTGTTCATACTCGTCCAGCACCGAGTAAAGTACGCACTCAGTTACTTAAACTTTTTATGAACATGTTAAAAAGGCTTTTATTGATCAAGTTATGCGGATTTTTGTTCATACTAAAAAGGATTTTACTGATCAAGTTATACCTTTTTATGAACATGTTAAAGAACTAATACAAAGCTTAGATGAAAATCTTGTTAACGAAGTAACTGAGTTCATGCGGATTTTTGATGAGCTGGATACAGAGTATGCGCAATGCGTTCTTGAGAAAAAGAATTTGCAAATAGAGAAGAAAAATCTTTTGATTCAAAATGAGTGCTTAATTACTGATAGTATTGCAAAAGATGTCTGCTATGTTGTGCTTGCTTCTGATATAGTTGTGCCCCCTAGTTCGAATTGCCTTTGCGAAGAACTTAGATCTAATTGCGATAGGGAACACTCCAAAGTCGTAGAACTTGAAGCTGAGATTTTAAAGAAGCAACAAATGCTTAATGAATCTGAAAAACGTTGTGCCTTTATCGAAAAGAATCACGTTAATTTACAAGTTAAATTTCAAAAATATAAAGAATGTCTTCAAAACCAGAGGGTTTGTGATAATTCTAACTCAACTGCATCTAATGCAATTTTTGAAATTAACAAGTTAAAGGATCAGCTTCAAGGGAAAGACGACACCATCAGAAACTTGCAAACTCAGATCAACATCACGAGAATGTTGAATGTAGGATCCACTGTAGGTAGCTTCGATAAGCAGGCCTTAGAAACTGAGCTAACTCAGTTGAAAGATGCGCTCACTTCAGTTAGAATTCAAATTGATGGGTATAAGGCAGAGAATGTGAATCTGAAACGACGTTATGAAGAACTGTCAAAATCTAATGCTTACTCACGTTCTACATTCACCGCAAAGATTAATGCCTTAACTGCTGAGAATGCCAAACTGAAAACTGAGCTGAGTGGCAAAAAGAGTAGTGGATCTACAGCCTCTGAGAAACCCAAAGTACTTGCTTCAGGGATGTATACCAACAGTTCAAAGTACGTTCCACCTCCAAAAAGAGCCAACTGGGTAAAACCAACCCCGTTGCCTAAGAAAAAGCAAGTTACTTTTCAGGAACCCCCCAGGACTTCAAATAGACCCACACAGAAACCACCAGTGCAACAAAACAAGAAGCCTAATGTTCCTGTGAATCTGTCTACAAGAACCAAACCTGCCACTGAATCTCGCAAACCTATGCCAAAGAGCCACACTCGGAACCATCGTATCTTGCCCAGTAAAAGTGTGAACGCGAGGAGAGCAGCAGATCACAATAGGAAGTTGAATGTTGTTGATCATAATCAGTTTGTGATTCGTTCTTTGAAGTCTGTGAATACCAAAACCCCCCAGGCCAAACATAGTGTGAATCATACTAAGAAGGTTTGGAAAGCAACCAGAAATCATAATGTGAACACTACTAAGACAGCTTGGAGACCAACTGGAAAGGTTGTTGGTAGTGTTAAGCCTCAGTGGAAACCCACTGGACGACATTTAATGACATTTCGCGTTGTATATAATTGAATCTCGATAACTAGGATCATGGAGACCCATTGAGTTGAGTCTCTTTAGAACTTACCCGACGTTAGTTTCCTAGTTCCAAAGTTACTAAGATCTCTAGGTTCCCTGGATTGTAAACCTTAGTGATCCGAAAGCAGTTCCTACAGTGAGGGATATATGGTTATTTTTGAATGCTAAAGCATTATATCTTTATATAATTGTGTCTAGGGGATTTGAGAAAAAAACAAAAAAAAAATAGAAAACGGAAAAACTCAAAAAAAATTAGATAAATGGCTTGCAGTTATTTCAGACTATAACCTGGACTTAACCCAGAGACTGAATGTACGTTTTAGTGCATTATTTCTTCCACAGACAAGAAGTTGTCTAGTCACCCGGTACACATTTCTGCCATAAATCCTTTTGTTTTTATCAAACCATGAGTTTGGTGGTGTTTCTGTCGGAGTCACCATTCAGACATTGACCAAAACCCTTTCTATTATACCCGGGTCATTGTTTGAGGGGGAGAATCAGGTATACTAACAGTTTTGCAGGTTTGTTGGACGCACTGTTGCTGATTCTATTACAAGAAAGATGAAAAAGACAGCCACACCTAGCGGACTTTAGACGGTTTGGATTTATCACTCCTGTCTCGTTATAATTACTAAGGTCTTGTTTCCAATCTATCACTTGATATATGTGCTTCAATAAGCATCACCTTCAAACATTGAGGGGAGCTCATAGCATCTTAAGCTATTATAGATCAAAAACAAACACAAAGTTGCATACATTTGATCGGCGTTAGAAAATGTGACTTAAATGTAAACCAGATAACTAATGATTCGATTGATTCAAAACGATAAATCCTATCCTTGCATGTGCAAAACATCTTTCGATTTAGCGAGATGTACATTTGTATGGGGAGTAAAAGTGATAATATCTCAACAATGTCAAGATACCAAAGCTTAGTGTGTGTTATACACAAGTATGCTTTGGCATATTCACAATGAAACTTTTGTTTACATGATTGGGAAAGTGAATCTTAAGGAATGCCGAAAGGAATAGATGTCTTGTACCACCTGGTATTCGTAGAATTCCTCATATACTTTTCTTCGACATATCCACTAAGTGAGACAAGACTCGTCTTACAAATACTTGTATGAGTTTTGATGAGAAGCCAGAGGTGCACTTCATATCTTTATCTAGAGATATCTTTCGAGATATCTTTCAAAACATCATCAGAGCATTCTGATTTAAACTTTCGTTGTGTCCTAAATAAATTTCACAAGCACATAGAATGTTTTTCAAATCACGTTTTACCAACAGGCCTTCTACAGTACTTAATTGTATTAAGAAGTAAAACGCTGAACAAGAAGTATACGGTATAGTCAGCAGATAGTAAATGTACTGACTCACTCTTTACCATTCTATTAGTAGAAATACTCATAGTGTGTAAGTCTACGGACATCTGGTTTAGAGAACAGCAAGCATACGGGAATCTGGTACTTCGGTATTGGAGGACTTAAAGGCTTTGAGCTGGAAAACCTGTCAAGAAGGTTCTTTATTGAATCTATCTGATCACAGGTGCAGTATTCGTACTGTATGGTAATCGACTCACCATGTTTATGAAATAAAGAGTTGACTACTCCAGAGCAAAAGGCTACTGGTAAAGAGATATAAATTTGTTCCTACCTGATAGTTTGCTAAAAACTATAAGGTTATCATTGCACCTTGTTATTGCAACAAAGCATTGACTAGTCCATAGCAAATGGCTCATGGTAAAGACATATCAAATCCGTTGATAGCTGATAGTTTGCTAAAAACTATATTGTTCATACTCAAAGGTTTGAAGACATCAAGAAAGCTAAGTAAATGAAGCTTCTGCGCCTCTGAAATCAAAGTCTTCTTCAAAATATTAAAGATCTGAAGAATTAAAGAAGAAAGATCACAAAAGCCTTCATAATTACAGCAAGTATGAGCATGTCAGACTAAAGTTCAGCAAATGGCAAAACCATGAAAAGATCACATGTAATTCAAGAAAATCTGAGATCAAGATGAAGTTATCAAATCTAGTAATTCAATTTCTAAAGATCAAGATCATGTTTCCAAGATTGGATTACTGGTGAAGCACATGAACATCAAGTGAAGAACCGCAATGACAACGAGCTAAAGATACTAGCATTGCATGCTAAGAATGCAGGTTCGAGCGACCTTTCCTAGGGGGAGATTGTTAGGATCACAGAAATCCACCTAACAAAGAAGTTTCGGTCACTCGAAGTTAGACGACGATTGGTAACTCGTTAGTTAATGTAATTAAATGTAATCGGGTCGATAAACAAAAAGCCCGCAAAAGCCCACTAATAGGCCTCAAATGGCCGGCCCCCTTTGAGTATAAATACTCTATGTTTTTCTCATTTTTAGGTTAGCTAGTCATTTTTACTTTAGGGTTTCACTTTGTAACTAGCCACCAAATTGTTTCTTTCAATTTTCAATCAAGTATTGTTTAATTAATCTCTTGATTCATGCATATCATTGTTAAAGGCATATGTGAATGATCGTGGAACCTACAAAAACCAAACGCACCCATTTGGCAAATCTGCCAAACCAAACGCCCCTTGTGGCTGTTAAACCCACAACCAAACGCCCCTTGTGGGATGTTTTTAATACCAAACACAACCATATGGCAACTTGCCAAACCAAACGCACCCCTTCGGTGCTTCACTTAGAGCCAAACACTCCCCTTGGTACTAAACCCAGCCAACCAAACGCACCTCTTGTGCGGTTTATTACAGCCAAACACACCCCTATTGATTTCTTGTGAAACAAAATGCACCGTTATGGTTTTCAAAACCCATAAGCACCCTTCGGTGGTGTTATCCTTAAATCAAAGGCACCCTCTTGGTGCAAAACCAAATCAACGCACCATGTTGGTGCTGACCCGAAAACCTACGCACCCTTGGTGCTTATTTTAAAACCAAACACATCTATGGTGCCTGGGACAAAACCAAAACGCACCCCTTTTTTTGAGACAAACCAACGCACCCTCGAGGGTGGCAGAGACCACCAAACGCACCCTGTGGTGTTTCGTGAAAAACCAACGAACCCTTGGCTGGGTGACAAACAAACCAGACGCACCCTATTGGTTGCTACCATCCAAACCCACGCACCCTTTTGGGTCTGAAAACACACGCACCCTAATGGGTCCTAGTTGGGGTGGACGAGATGTTTGATGGTGAGTGCGATGGTGTTTTGGTGTCGGTGTGGTATGGGTGGTGCGACGTGGATGGTGGCTGTGGAGGATGAGGTATGGGGGTGAAGATGGCATGAGATGATGGGGTGTGCGATGATGATGATTGTGTAATGTGGTGGGGTGTGTGTTGGCTGCTGGAGGGGGGGGGCTGACGGCGGTGGTGTTCGGGGTTGGTCGGAGCGGCGCAGGATATGAAGAGAGGAGGAGATGAGTTGGCTAGGGCTGTTTATCATAAAAAATGAGAAACCCTACAGAGATTTCCTATATATATAATACAGTTTAAAAGAAATGTGACATGTATTTTTATAAATAGATTTAAGGGTTTATACGTAAATTATTTCCCGGGGACCAAAGGTGTAAATTTGGTAAATATTAGTTCGGGACACCGTTATTAGCGAGTTAACGATTGATTTAAAAAGGGACGAAAAACTTGCGCCATTGTTTTCTCAATAGAATTTCCAATAAACATGAGTATTCACTGACTACATTTATAAATATTTTTATAAAAATTTATATAACGTTTTATTATTTATTTTTGAGTCATCGGATACCCCGGTAAAAGCATTATCCATAAAATAAAACTTAATTTTTGAGATCATTCGCGTTTTTGCCATAAACCTTTAAAAAAAAATATTAATTAATTTATTAATATTTTTATTTAATAAAAAAGTGATAATTAAATGTAAATTTAATTTTATTCTGGGTCCCGGTACTAGTTGCGTTTTAAAATTTTGTGAGGCTATTTTATTCATTTTTTATTTGGTTCAAGTCCTGCGGGTAAAATTTGAAAAGTTGTCATGAAATATCGGATTACATCAAATAGCTTTAGAGTCTGAGTCGTGAAAACGTTTCTAGCGGTTCAATGTTTTGATACGTCAACTTAAATAACATATGCCTTTTCGTTTTCAAGTCAAATTGATATAAAAAATAAATCAGCACGTGAGAGATGTGTAATAATATATATGATTTATTATTAAAATATGTTCCGAAAGTATTACCAGTTACGCGGTAATCGTTTTTATGTGACATTAAAAGATCAAAAGCCAAAAGTCAAATCGTACCCGAAAAGTCAAAGGTTAAAATAGTCATTTAAAATTTCGAAAATTGTCCAGAAGTATAGTACCTACCCTTTAAATACAAAAGAAATCTCGTCCCGAGATTTAATTTTTGTTAACCGATTTCGTGATCAAGAAAAGAGATTATCAGATATTTAATAACCAGTTTGAACATGACGTTGATAATGTTAGTCCGCAAAATTTATAAATTTTGTTTTTATTTATTATACTCTTAAAGGAGTGTGATTACTTTTGTTTTAAATTTTTTAAGTTATTTAATTATGTTTTTTGGTTATGTGATGTTTTAACACTTCTCCAATATACCAAGAGCTTTTTGGCTATGTTTTGAATCAGTGAGATTTAGATACCATCAAAATAGGATATCTCCAAAAAAATCTCACTTTAGGCCTTATGAACTGATATATACACGCGTTATGAAGATAAATTTCTTCGTAAAGTGACAGCGTCAAAGGAGAAAGTGTCTAGTCGCTGGGTATTTTTTAATATAAAGTTTCAAATTATTCAAGACAGAGTCTCGTTTCTGCTAATTGTAATGTTCGATGATTCCCATCGTCTCCGTGGGCCTTATGGATGTAAGTTACCTCAACTTACTTGCAGTACTAGGATATATCGGAACTACAAGTCTTTGAGAGAAGAGCAGCGCACTGAAATGGATAACTCGACTTGTTTTCTCGTCGATAATGTTTATCATAGATTAAGGGTGTGGTTGCATATACATATGGTAATTTAAAATTGAACAGGGACCTGCTTCAGGACCCAACACATCAACCCAACGACAATAACTATAACAAACGGTGATGGATGTGGTATCTCAGTCTGTAGCTCCACAGACGGTTCACGATTGCAGGTATTTGCAATAGCAACAGTAATAACTTTAAGTGAATTAGATAAGGTAGCTCCAAGTGAAGTGCCTTAAGACATCGCTAGTCTGGGTAGACTACGATTGTCTGCATCCAACCTTTTTGAACGGATTCCCGGTGATTACGAGAGTTTGAACCATACTCCGTCTCATACCGAGATACTATCCAAGCACCTCAATTTATAATTTATTAATTTGCAATAAAGAAGCATCCCAATTTATGTAAATGAATGGAATTAATCAAACTTATGGTTACGGTGATTTAAAATTTATTTATTTAAAATGGAGAGGCGTCCCCAATACTTTCAAATAAATAGATTTTTTAAAATCATCCTACTTAATAATTCCCGATGCGCATACACGAGTACTCACATAATCTTTCAAAGGTGATGGATGACATGCAATTGCATGTGCTCTATATGAGTATGGGACAGAGTATGCTTAAAACTCGTTGCTTCGAGACGGGAGTCCAAACATATCAAGGAAATCACATACGTGTTCAAAAACGTTAACTTAGACAGTACTGTCCAGTAGTAAACAAGGTAAAGAGTACCTTCCATGAATCGAGTCAACATAGCAATTATCATATAAAATTCCCCTATTTACAAGTCCCGCCAATACAAGACTTGTAATACTTAAGATTTATATACATAATCCATGTAATCAGACTATGACGCAGTTTATATACATAGCAATTATCATATCAATCCTGTATATTACCGATCCGCCATACAAGACTTGAGTAATACTTATAATTCATACACATCCCATGTTAAACAACAAATTATGACGGACTCCGTTGTAACTATCGATATATAAAAATGTCTATGAACGAAAATAATATTCTAATAGACCATTTGTTTAGCTTACTATGTCGAGGTACAATGAAGACTATTGTGTAACTCACTAAGTCTAAAGAGAAATGTTTCTAGTAATTTATATACTTAATCTTATAAAAATAAACGTTATGATATATGCAAAAGGGATGCAAGCATATAAATTATAGGTCTATATTATAGTAGACCATATAAGCACTTAATGCAACACTAGTAAAGGTACAGCACATAAGCTAAGCAGTGTTATGCACTTTGAAAATATATTTTGATGTGATGCAATATATGTGATAACGACAATAGTCTAGGTAAAATCTGCAAGCGCTAGTTTCGCTAATAGCCATTGCTCTGATACAATCGTAACACCCCCCGGACAAATGCGTGTCGCGAGCGCAAAATGTGAGATGTTTGGGGGAGTTACTTCATAATACACAGCGCTAGATACAAGAGAACGACCTCTAAATGTGTCGTTTGAAAAGTAGCCTTGTTGATTTAATCAAAATCTGAATTTGATATAACATTTGTCCCATAATTGCATCACCATGAAAAGCTTGAATGTATAGACTCCAACGCACATCAAGAAAACCAAGCATCTAATTCACCTGAGAAAAACATGCTTAAAAAGTGTCAACATTAAAGTTGGTGAGTTCATAGATTTGTTTAAGTATAAATGTTGAACCAAGGTTCTGTAAAGTGTGTATGACCATTTAAATCCTTAAATGTCCTTCAAAAATGTATGTATGATAATTTGACCGCAATTGTCCAAAGTATGTATTGCCACTTTATTCAAGGCAACATAAATGTTCAAGTGTGTATAAAACCATGATTACCATTACTCTAAGTTCATGAAACTGCGACGTAGACTTGTATGCATGCCACTTTATTCAAGGCACAATAAAAGTGTACCCATCATAGGTGTCCCCTCCAAGAACACCCAGGCATTAATGAAAACAATATGTACCCATCATAGGTGTCCCCTCTAAGAACACCCGGGCATCTCTGAAAATATTCATGTGTATGTGTCGTTGGCCCTGTAGGCCCAACCAATCGTGTTTCGACATGTTATAACGTTCGTTACCGGTGATAGCTAGTCACCCGAACGGGGATTGTCAATCCCGAATAGATCTATTTCATAACATTCGTGCTCACCCTCCAAGTAATTTACAGTTCATGCAACCTAAGCTAATCCGTAATCATAAAAGTATAGTATGTGTTTACATTCAAAAATTAAACCAAGTCTTGTATCTCCTCGCGAGATATATAAATGAGTATGTAAACCAATCACGTAATCAACCATGTAAATGAGTTTGTAAGCATTCATGTAAACACGTATGAAATCGACCATGTAATTGAGTTTGCAAACAGATTTGCACAAGCATGTTCTCACCCCAAAAATATATGTAAAACAAGTAAAACGTAGGGCTATAAACTCACATTAATGTTGAAGAACGATTGCAGAAAATGCACATATTAAGCACAACATAACGGAAACCGGAACGGCTCGATCAAGAAGTTGCAGCTTAACTTAACTGCTAAGTCCCACTAGCCTAGGATAATGAATTTGGGTTTCCCGATGGATAGTCACCTCAACGCGACACGTTGATAAAGGATTTATGTTTCCAAGTTGTAATGGTTTGGTGGTTGGTTAAATAAAATAAATCGAAAAGTAACGCAAAGTGTGTAATATATTCCGTATATATTACATATGAAAAATATGAACCCTTATATAACTCGTACCGTGAGTCATATAACAAATACAAACAATCCGAAGACTAATGTGACGTATATAATGCTTTGCAAGTATTATATAATAAGTGTGAGTAAATAATTAAACCAAATATTTTGACACCAATTTAATTAATAAAAAGTCCTTGCATAAAAGTAGACACACGTCTTAAAGTTATGAATTAAACAACCGATGTTTGTAAAGCTTTTACAAAAGTTATGATTTTACCTTCTAGTCAGGAATTTATAAAATAATATTTTATAAATTAATCTTTCGTCTTATTGACGGATAGTGGCTAAAATTGTTGTCTCCTTGTAAAAGTATAGTTTTTTATCGTATAGTTATATTTTAGTATACTTTTAAAATATAACTTAGTCTCTTTTACCAGGTTTAAAATAATATAAGTTCTAGTAAAACATTACTAAATATAGAAATTTTATATATATAAATTTCGTTATGACTTTTCCGTTTATAAAACGATTCCCATATTCGTAAAATCTCAACGTTTTCCCGAAATCAATATATGTTGCAATTTTTTTTATGCAGTCAATATTTCAAGCACCCCGCGTGTTTAATATAATATTTTATTTGTTACCATAAATCTAACTAAACCAAATACTAAAATCATCCATATTTATTTAACCTTTTAAACCACCAATATATATCGGTTTTATAATTAAAAAATCTCGTGTTATTTTTATTAGTCAAGTGTATAAACCAACGAAACGAACCCTTGATGATCTTTGTGCTAAACCAAACGCACCCTTTTGGCAAATCTGCCAAACCAAACGCCCCTTGTGGCTGTTAAACCCACAACCAAACGCCCCTTGTGGGATGTTTTTAATACCAAACACAACCATATGGCAACTGCCAAACTACACGCACCCTTCGGTGCTTCACTTAAGAGCTAAACCCTCCCATGTGGAACTAAACCCAGCCAACCAAATGCATCTCTTGTGCGGTTTATTATAGCCAAACACACCCCTATTGATTTCTTATGAAACCAAACGCACCGTTATGGTTTTCAAAACCCATAAGCACCCTTCGGTGGTGTTATCCTTAAATCAAAGGCACCCTCTTGGTGCAAAACCAAATCAACTCTGCACCAATTTTGTGCTTGACCCAAAAACTTACCCCCTTGGTGCTTATTTTAATCACCAAACTCACCCATGTCCTGAGACAAAACCAAAACTCACCCCTTTTTTTGAGACGAAAAATAAGATCATTAAAACCAACGCACCCTCGTGGGTGGCAGAGACCACCAAACGCACCCTGTGGTGTTTCGTGAAAAACCAACAAACCCTTGGCTGGGTGACAAACAAACCAGACGCACCCTTATGGTTGCTACCATCAAACCCACGCACTCTTTTTGGGTCTGAAAAACACACGCACCCTAATGGGTCTAAGGTGGGGGTGACGAGATGTTGATGGTGGTGCGATGGGTGTGGTGGTGTCGGTGTGGATGGTGGTGCGGCGGAGAGGGCGTTTTGTGAGATGAAGGTGACGGGTGAAGATGGCCATTAGATATGGGCGGGAGTACGATGATATGATGGTGTGATGTTGTTGTGTTCGTTGGCTGGGGTGTGTGTTGGCTGCTGGAGGGGGGGGGCTGACGGCGGTGGTGTTCGGGGTTGGTCGGAGCGGCGCAGGATATGAAGAGAGGGAGGAGATGAGTTGGCTAGGGCTGTTTATCATAAAAAATGAGAAACCCTAAAGATTTTCCTATATATATAATACAGTTTAAAAGAAATGTGACATGTTTATAATAGATTAGGGTTGATACTGTAATTATTTCCCGGGGACCAAAGGTGTAAATTTTGGTAAATATTAGTTCGGGACTCGTTTAGGCGAGTTAACGATTGATTTAAAAGACGAAACTTGCGCCATTGTTTTCCAAATAGTTTTTCCTATAAAAATGAGTATTCACTTGACTACATTTTATAAATATTTTTATAAAATTTATTTAACGTTTATTATTTATTTTGTGTAGTCATCGGATACCCCGGGTAAGCTTTATCCATAAAAATAAAACTTTAATTTTTGAACATTCGCGTTTTTGCATAAACGCTTTTGAAAAAAAATATTAATTAATTTATTAATATTTTTATTTAATAAAAAAGTGATAATTAAATGTAAATTTAATTATTCTTGGGTCGGTACTAGTTGTGTTTAAAATTTTGTGAGGCTATTTTATTCATTTTTTATTTGGTTTCAAGTCTCGGGTAAAATTGAAAAGTTGTCTGAAATATCGGTTTACATCAAATTGCTTTAGAGTCTGAGTCGTGAAAACGTGATCTAGCGGGTCATTTTTGATAAGTCAACTTAAAATAACATATGCCTTTTCGTTTTCAAGTCAAATGAAATAAAAAATAAATCTGCACGTGAGAGATGTGTAATAATATATATGATTTATTATTAAAATATGTTCCGAAAGTATTACCAGTTACGCGGTAATCGTTTTTATGTGACATTAAAAGATCAAAAGCCAAAAGTCAAATCGTACCCGAAAAGTCAAAGGTTAAAATAGTCATTTAAAATTTCGAAAATTGCCGGATGTTACAGTACCTACCCCTTAAAGAAATCTCGTCCCGAGATTTAATTTGTGTTAACCGATTTCGTGATCAAGAAAAAGATTTAAGATTTTAATAAACCAGTTTTGAACATGACGTTGATAACGTTAGTCAGCAAAATTTGATGTTTTGACACTTCTCAATATACCAAGAATTTTGGCTAGGTTTGATCAGGATATTTAATCCATCAAAATAGGTATCTCCAAAAAAATATCACTTTAGGCCTTATGACTGATATAAACGCGTTATGAAGAAAATCTCTTGATAGTGACAGCGTCAAAGGAGAAAGTGTAGTCGCGTGGGTATGTTTATATAAAGTTTCAAATGTTCAAGGACAGAGTCTCGTTTCTGCTATTTGTAATGTTCGATGATTCACATCAACGTGGCTTATGGATGTAAGTACCCAACTTACTTGGCAGTACTAGGATATATCGAGACCTAAGTCTTTGTACTAGCGGCCCGAAATGGATAACTCGACTTGATGTTTCGTCGATAAGTGTTTATCTAGATTAAGGGGGTTGCATTACATATTAAATAAAGTTGTACAAGCTGGGACCGCTTCAGGACCCAACAACAGCAACCCTAACGACAATAACTATAACAAACGGTGATGGGATGTTGTACTCAGTCTGTTAGCTCCACAGACGGTTCACGATTGCAGGGATTTGCAATAGCAACAGTAATAACTTAAGTATGAGATAAGGTAGCTCCAAGTGAGGCCTTAAGATTCTGCTGAGTGGTAAGACACGATTGTGCTTCCAAACCTTTTTAACGGATTCCGGTGATTATCGGGTTCGAGTTCATACTCGTCTCATATCGGATACTATTAAGCCCACTCATTTATAATTTATTATTTGCATAAAGAAGCATCCCAATTTATGTAAATAATGAATTAACAAACTTATGGTTCGGTGATTTACAATTTATTTATTTAAATGGAGAGGCGTCCCAATACTTTCAAATAAATAGATTTTAAATCATCCTACTTAATAATTCCCGATGCCATACACGTACTCACATAACTTTCAAGGTGATGGATGACATGACAATGCATGTGCTCTAATGAGTATGGGACGAGTGCTTAAAACTCGTCTTCGGAGACGGGGAGTCAAACTATCAGGGAAATCACATAGTGTTCAAAATCGTTAATGAGTACTCGTCCAGAGTAAACAAGGTAAAGGTCTTCATGAACGAGTCAACATAGCAATTATCATATAAATCCTCCTATTACAAGTCCCGCCCATACAAGACTTGTAATACTTAAATTCATACACAATCCCATGTAAACAAAAATTAGGACGGTCTCCGTGTACTACGATATTATATAAAGTTATGAAGAAAATAATATTCTAAGAGACCATTGTTTAGCTTACAATGTCTGAGGTATAAATGAGACTATTGTGTAACTCACAATGTCTTAAGAAATGTTATAGTATTTATATACTTAATTCTTATATAAATAAACGTATGATATATGCAAAAGGGATGCAAGCATATATATTATATATATATATATATGTCATGTAAGCACTTAATGCAACAAGTAAGGTAAGCACATAAGCAAGCAGTGTGTATGCACTTTGAAAATGTTTGATGTGATGCAATATTTGCGAAAACGACTATAGTCTAGGGTAAAATATGCAACCTAGTTCTCTATAGCCAGTGCTCTGATACCAATCTGTAACACCCCCAAAAATGCGTGTCGCAGCGGAAATGTGTCCGGGGGAGTTACTTCATAATACACAGCGCTAGATACAAGAGAACGACCTCTAAATGTGTCGTTTGAAAAGTAGCCTTGTTGATTTAATCAAAATCTGAATTTGATATAACATTTGTCCCATAATTGCATCACCATGAAAAGCTTGAATGTATAGACTCCAATGCACATCAAGAAAACCAAGCATCTAATTCACCTGAGAAAAACATGCTTAAAAAGTGTCAACATTAAAGTTGGTGAGTTCATAGATTTGTTTAAGTATAAATGTTGAACCAAGGTTCTGTAAAGTGTGTATGACCATTTAAATCCTTAAATGTCCTTCAAAAATGTATGTATGATAATTTGACCGCAATTGTCCAAAGTATGTATTGCCACTTTATTCAAGGCACAGTAAAAGTGTACCCATCGTAGGTGTCCCCTCCAAGAACACCCGGGCATTAATGAAAATAATATGTACCCATCATAGGTGTCCCCTCCAAGAACACCCGGGCATCTCTGAAAATATTCATGTGTATGTGTCGTTGGCCCTGTAGGCCCAACCAATCGTGTTCCGACATGTTATAACGTTCGTTACCGGTGATAGCTAGTCACCCGAACGGGGATTGTCAATCCCGAATAGATCTATTTCATAACATTCGCGCTCACCCTCCAAGTGATTTACAGTTCATGCAACCTAAGCTAATCCGTAATCATAAAAGTATAGTATGTGTTTACGTTCAAAAATTAAACCAAGTATTGTATCTCCTCGCGAGATATATAAATGAGTATATAAACCATTTTGTAATCAACCATGTAAATGCATTTGTAAACAAGCATGTTCTCACCCTAAAAATATATATAAAACATGTAAAATGTGGGGCTATAAACTCACATTGATGTTGTAGAACGATTGGCAGAAAATGCACATATTAAGCACAGCATAACGGAAACCGGAACGGCTCGATCAAAAAGTTGCAGCTTAACTTAACTGCTAAGTCCCACTAGCCTAGGATAATGAATTTGGGTTTCCCGATGGATAGTCACCTCAATGCGACACGTTGATAAAGATTTAGATTTAAAGTTGTAATAGTTTGGTGGTTGGTTAAATAAATAAATTGAAAAGTGAACGCAAAGTATGTAATATATTCTGTATATGTTACATATGAAAAATATGAACCCTTATATAACTCGTACCGTGAGTCATATAACAAATACAAACAATCCGAAGACTAATGTGACGTATATAATGCTTTGCAAGTATTATATAATAAGTGTGAGTAAATAATTAAACCAAATATTTCGACACCAATTTAATTAATAAAAAGTCCTTGCATAAAAGTAGACACACGTCTTAAAGTTATGAATTAAACAACCGATGTTTGTAAAGCTTTTACAAAAGTTATGATTTTACCTTCTAGTCAGGAATTTATAAAATAATATTTTATAAATTAATCTTTCGTCTTATTGACGGATAGTGGCTAAAATTGTTGTCTCCTTGTAAAAGTATAGTTTTAGTTCGTTGTCAGGTTATCGTATAGTTATATTTTAGTATACTTTTAAAATATAACTTAGTCTCTTTTACCGGGTTTAAAATAATATAAGTTCTAGTAAAACATTACTAAATATAGAAATTTTATATATATAAATTTCGTTATGACTTTTCCGTTTATAAAACGATTCCCATATTCGTAAAATCTCAACGTTTTCCCGAAATCAATATATGTTGCAATTTTTTTAGCGTGTCAATATTTCAAGCACCCGCGTGTTTTAAATATAATATTTATTTGTTACCATATCTAAACTAAACCAAATAATAAACATCATATTTATTTAACCAATTTAAACCACCAATATATATCCGGTTTATAATTTATATATCTCGTGTTATTTTTATTAGTCAAGTGTATAAACCAACGAAACGAACCCTTGATGATCTTTGTGCAAAACCAAACGCACCCGTTTGGCAAATCTGCCAAACCAAACGCCCCTTGTGGCTGTTAAACCCACAACCAAACGCCCCTTGTGGGCTGTTTTTAATACCAAACACAACCATATGGCAACTTGCCAAACCAAACGCACCCCTTCGGTGCTTCACTTAGAGCCAAACACTCCCCTTGGAACTAAACCCAGCCAACCAAATGCATCTCTTGTGCGGTTTATTATAGCCAAACACACCCCTATTGATTTCTTATGAAACCAAACGCACCGTTATGGTTTTCAAAACCCATAAGCACCCTTCGGTGGTGTTATCCTTAAATCAAAGGCACCCTCTTGGTGCAAAACCAAATCAACGCACCATGTTGGTGCTGACCCGAAAACCTACGCACCCTTGGTGCTTATTTTAAAACCAAACGCACCCATGGTGCCTGAGACAAAACCAAAACGCACCCCTTTTTTTAGACAAACCAACGCACCCTCGTGGGTGGCAGAGACCACCAAACGCACCCTGTGGTGTTTCGTGAAAAACCAACGAACCCTTGGCTGGGTGACAAACAAACCAGACGCACCCTTATGGTTGCTACCATCAAACCCACGCACCCTTTTTGGGTCTGAAAAACCCACGCACCCTGATGGGTCTGAGGTGGGGGTGACGAGATGTTGATGGTGGTGCGATGGGTGTGGTGGCGTCGGTGTGGATGGTGGTGCGGCTGTGGAGGGTGGTTGTGGAGATGAAGGTGATGGGGGTGAAGATGGCATGAGATGATGGGGTGTACGATGATGATGATGGTGTGATGTGGTGGGGTGTGCGTTGGCTGCTGGAGGGGGATGGTTGACGGCGGCGGTGGCCGGGGTTGGTCGGAGCGGCGCCGGATATGAAGAGAGGGAGGAGATGAGTTGGCTAGGGTTGTTTATCATAAAAAATGAGAAACCCTAAAGATTTTCCTATATATATAATAAAGTTTAAAAGAAATGTGACATGTTTATAATAGATTAGGGTTGATACTGTAATTATTTCCCAGGGTCCAAAGGTGTAAATTTTGGTAAATATTGGTTCGGGACTCGTTTAGGCGAGTTAACGATTGATTTAAAAGACGAAACTTGTGCCATTGTTTTCCAAATAGTTTTTTCCTATAAAAATGAGTATTCACTTGACTACATTTTATAAATGTTTTTATAAAATTTATTTAACGTTTATTATTTATTTTGTGTAGTCATCGGATACCCCGGGTAAGCTTTGTCCGTAAAAATAAAACTTTAATTTTTGAACATTCGTGTTTTTGCATAAACGCTTTTGAATAAAATATTAATTAATTTATTAATATTTTTATTTAATAAAAAAGTGATAATTAAATGTAAATTTAATTATTCTTAGGTCGGTACTAGTTGTGTTTAAAATTTTGCGAGACTATTTTAGTCATTTTCTATTTGGTTTCAAGTCTCGGGTAAAATTGAAAAGTTGTCCGAAATATCGGTTTACATCAAATTGCTTTAGAGTCCGAGTCGTGAAAACGTGATCTAGCGGGTCGTTTTTGATAAGTCAACTTAAAATAACATATGCCTTTTCGTTTTCAAGTCAAATGAAATAAAAAAATAAATCTGCACGTGAGAGATGTGTAATAATATATATGATTTATTATTAAAATATGTTCCGAAAGTATTACCAGTTACGCGGTAATCGTTTTTATGTGACATTAAAAGATCAAAAGCCAAAAGTCAAATCGTACCCGAAAAGTCAAAGGTTAAAATAGTCATTTAAAATTTCGAAAATTGTCGGATGTTACAATCAGACATTGCGTGAATATTATGAGAAGGTTGGCATCTCTCATGAAACATCTGTTGCCCGCTCTCCACAGCAAAACGGTGTTGTTGAAAGACGAAATCGTACGCTAATTGAAGCAGCCCGCACTATGTTAATTTATGCAAAAGCTCCTTTATTTCTATGGGCCGAAGCGGTTGCTACAGCCTGTTATACCCAAAATCGTTCCATGATACGCCGTCGTCATGGTAAAACACCATACGAGCTTCTGCACAACAAACCTCCCGACCTATCGTATCTTCATGTGTTTGGTGCACTCTGCTACCCAACGAATGATTGCGAGAATTTGGGCAAGTTACAACCGAAGACCGACATTGGTATTTTCATTGGCTATGCACCAACGAAGAAAGCATTCCGGATTTACAACAGACGTACCAGACGAATAATTGAAACCATTCACGTTGACTTTGATGAGCTGACCGCGATGGCTTCTAAACACAGCAGTTCAGGACCCGCGCTTCATGAAATGACTCCTGCAACAATCAGTTCAGGACTCGTGTCAAACCCTCCTCCTTCAACACCGTTTGTACCACCTTCAAGAACTGATTGGGATATAGTGTTTCAACCGATGTTTAATGAATTACTCAATCCTCCACCAAGTGTTGATGTCCAAGCCCCTGAAGTCATTGCTCCAATTGCTGAAGTAGTTGCTCTAGAACAGGCTGTTTGAACCGGTTCACCTTCCTCAACAACAGTTGACCAAGATGCACCATTACCTAGTAACTCTCAAACAACACCCGAAACTCAACCTCCCGTCATTCCTAACGATGTTGAAGAAGACAATCATGATATTGAAGTTGCACATATGGGTAATGATCCGTACTTTGGTATCCCAATTCCAGAAGTTTCTTCTGATCAATCTTCATCGTCGGATACTATTCATACAAATGTGCATCCCGATCACCAAATCTCTGAACACAATAGCAAATGGACTAAGGATCACCCACTTGAAAATATAATCGGTGAACTCGCTCGACCAGTTTCTACAAGGCTGCAATTACATGAGCAAGCTCTTTTTTGCTACTACGATGCTTTCCTCTCGTCCGTTGAACCCAAGACGTATAAAGATGCTTTAACTCAATCTTGCTAGATCGAAGCAATGCAAGAATAGCTCAATGAGTTCGAACGACTTGAAGTATAGGAGCTCGTACCTCGCCTAGATAAAATAATGGTTATTACTTTAAAGTGGATCTACAAAGTGAAGCTAGATGAACTGGGAGGAATTTTAAAGAACAAAGCTCGGTTAGTGGCTCGTGGTTACCGTCAAGAAGAGGGCATTGATTTTGAAGAGTCTTTTGCTCCGGTTGCAAGATTAGAGGCTATAAGGATTTTTTTCGCGTTCACTGCTCATATGAACATGGTCGTCTACCAAATGGATGAGAAGACTGCGTTTCTGAATGGTAATCTGCGGGAAGAAGTTTATGTTAGCCAGTCGGATAGGTTTGTGGATAAAGATAAACTAAATCACGTGTACAAGCTTAAGAAAGCTCTTTATGGGTTGAAACAAGCTCCATGCGTGTGGTATGACATGTTGTCTTCGTTCCTGATATCTCAAGACTTCTCCAAAGGTTCAGTGGATCCCACATTGTTCATACGCAGAGACGGCAAGAAACTACTTCTGGTATAAATATATGTCGATGATATTATCTTTGCTGCATCTACACCTGAACTTTGTGACCTATTTTCTAAAATCATGTGTTCAAAATTTAAGATGTCAATGATGGGCAAAATCTCATTTTTCTTAGGACTATAGATTTCTAAAAGTCACAGAGGCATCTTTATTAACCAATCAAAATATGCCCTTGAATCCTTAAAGAAATACGGTTTTGACTCTTGTGACCCTGTGGATACTCCCATGGTAGAGAAATCCAAACTGGATGAGGATAAAGAAGGGAAAGCCGTTGATCCGTCACACTATCGTGGTATGATCGGCACCCTCCTTTATCTCACAGCCAGTAGACCTGACCTATAATTTGCTATATGCATGTGTTCCTGGTATTAGGCTCGGCCTACCAAAAAGCACTTAAATGCAGTAAAAAGGATCTTTCGATATCTAAAAGGAACCATTAATCGGGGACTATGGTATCCGAAGGATTCTTTGATTGCTCTAACAGCATTTGCAGATGCAGATCATGCTCGTTGTCAAGATACACGCCGTAGCACATCTGGTAGTATGTAATTTTTAGGAGATAGACTTATCAGTCGGTCATCAAAAAGGCAGAAAAGCACTGCGATATCCAGTACAGAAGCTGAATATATTGCTTTGTCTGGCTGTTGTGCTCAAATCCTTTGGATGAGATCACAGCTTACCGACTATGGCTTTGGTTTCAACAAAATTCCAATGTACTGTGATAACAAAAGCGCTATTGCCTTATGCTGCAACAACGTTCAACATTCCAGATCAAAGCATATAGACATCAGATTTCACTTTATCAAGGAGCATGTTGAGAATGGGGTGATCTAACTTTACTATGTCAATACGGAGTATCAACTGGCGGACATCTTCACTAAATCTCTTGGCCGAGAAAGAATTGAATTTCTAATCAACAAGCTGGGAATGCGGAGTTTTACGCCGGAGACTCTGAAACAATTGGCAGATGAAGTTGATGAATAGTGGTGGTACCTATTCACATATCCTGTATCATATGTATATACATAAAACCATAAAAACCAAAAAGATTTTTCATTTTTAGAAAACTTTTATAAAAACAAAATACAAAAATATAAAATCTATAAAACCAAAGAAAAAATTAAAAAATGAAAAAAATATAAAAAGAGGTAATAAAGGCATGTCTTCTGAAAATCGATAACATTTACGGTCTTAGAAATGTCATTCAATAATGATACGAGGCTGTAAATGAAGTTCGAGCAGAAGTTACAAATGTTTTCAAAACATGCCAAATGGCTTGCTATTATTTCAGATAGCAACCCGGTCATCATCTTAAAGGCAAGTATTTCAAAAAGAAAACTTGACCTCTCAACGGGAATTTATTCTCGGGCATGGTCTACTTTATGACCATGCAAAGGCTTGTGTTTACTTTGCAACACAACCCGTGCTTCTTTTATTCCATAAGTGTACGTGTCAGTGCGCTTATGTGTCAAAATAAGAGAAATCTTATTTCTATTGGTAAAAAGTTGTCTTCATAATGAATCAATGTTTTCAGTACTCACAAAAAGATTTTCAAAGACAATTCGACCACTCAAACAATGACAACAACTATTTAAATAGAAAACGGGTCATTATTTGAGGGGGAGAAAGTGTCATCAAATAATCTTTTAAAACGGTCTTTCAAAATAAGTCACGGAATAAACAGATAAAGTTTTTGATAATGACGGATAACAATTTAAAGGGGAGTTAACTTATATTAACTTCAAAGGCTTTAGATGTCATTTGTTTCAAAATTTAGGGACTTATTTGCAATTTAAGATTTGTTGATTCTCACGGAATAGATTTAAGCTTATCAATTCTTCGAACACGATCTCTAGTATATATGCGTACTATGTTTTGCTGATTCGAGGTATCGAAACCAGCAAGGGGGAAGGAATAGATATACAAGAAAGATAATGAGTACACGTGATAGAATTCATACCCTACTCTCATTTTAGGTCATTCTGGGAAGACAAATGTCATAACCGCAGAGAAAATCAGTGTTTTAACTTGTTACTTTCGGGTGCACTATTTCATCCACATGGGGGAAGAGATATCTTGTTATTTTTAGTATGCATCATTTGAGATACCAAGGGGAAGTGTTGTAAGAAGATTTATACTAAACGTGAGAAATGGTTACTGATTCAAGAAATGCTTCCTCAAACGGTTAATCACTAAGCTTATTTTTTTTAATGGAGTAGAATTTGTTAACAAAAGAGGTACACATAGGTTTGATAAGTATGATGATTCCTTAAGTTAGTCAGTATTTTGCAGAAAGAAATGAGTACATTTGGGACTTAGTTGACTTAGGTGTTATCATTTCGACTAGTTAGAGGGAATAATTGTGTCATCCGAGACTTAGTTGACTTTGGTGTTTCAATTTATATCATCACTATCATGTAAGGAGAAATTCAGACATCCGAGACTTAATTGACTTTGGTGTTACGGTTTCGAATTAATTGTGTACTTTGTATATTTGGGCTTTTTACATCAAGACTGCTTGAGGCGACTTGCAAGAAAGTTTTGAATCTACTCAAGAAAGGATTGCTGATTGAGGAGGAAGCTAAGACAACTTCTTAAGAGAGACTACGGGGAAGACCTACAGCTGCTACAAAGAACCATATGATTCTATCATATGATGTTCTCATCATTTAGGTCAAACCTCATACATAATAATCTTGTGAATATATAAATGTGTAGTGTAGACTTAAAAAATTAGGCATATATAGTGTTTGAGTATGAATTTTCAAGAATTTCTTAGTAAATTCAATTTTTTTCAAATTAACATACTCAAACACCATATAATACCCTCATAATTTGAGATGGAGCATTAAAAATGTTCCTAATACAACTTGTTAATAATTGGACATTTTTCCCCGAAAGCAGTTATATTTGAATCAATTGATATCCAAAATATCAAGAGATTTAATATTTTTGATAAGGGGAGAAAATATGATTAAAATATATGGCTAATAATGTGATTTTTAAGATCTCAAGTGTACACTTTCCCATATATGTGCTAAACTCTTTCGACTAATCGATGCACATATGAAGGGGGAGCAAATGGTTACGTGATTGGCAGAAATGTAGAAGTACCAAAGACCGACCATTTATATTATTGTATTGGAGTTATAAGGTGGTTAACTTTAGGTATTCATTCCCATGATCCATTCAGAACCAGAAGGATCTACCCAAGGATATTCCACTAGATAGTGTAGTAGTCCTTAGGTATGAAAAAAAGGGAGTAAAAGTGAGAATAAGGGAAAAGTGCCAACTGAGATGGAGCTAGTACTGGAACAAACCCAACAAGGTACTAGTTATG
>BQNB010009758.1:64984-85887 GCA_026074375.1 Tanacetum coccineum
AGCTATTAAAAACCTTTCTCCTTTAGGGTCGTAGTTCCTCGGAACAACCCTCCTTATACCCCTCTTATAGTTTGTTAATCTCTTAAAGGTGAGCCGTATTTCACAAGTGACACAAAGGCAAGTTTTAAATCTTTTGTTCGGGAACTTATTATGATAATGCTTCAGTTGAAAGCATTATATTGATGATGATTTTTATTTGTTTTAATAGACAATGTTTTTATATTTTTGATTTTTCTTGTTTTTTTTGTGTTCTTTATAATTATACTAATAAAAGATAAGTGAAAAAAAAAATATTTTTGTATTTTTGTATTTTTTATAATAAGAAGAAAATATTCACAAACGGAAAACAATAACTTCACGAGGAAGGGTCTTCAAGGCTCAAACACAAACAATCCCGTAAAAATCGCTACACCTCTCCCCGGCAACGGCGCCATTTTGATAAACGTCAAAAGCGTGTCGTAATAATATATAGTATTTCCCGTCAGATAAGAAAATTACTTTAGGAAAAGTAATAGTCTATCTTCCGAGTGTCGTTTCCACGGCGAGAGATGAATTGAAATCCATGTGAATGTCTTATTTGATGCTTGAATATCAAATATTTTTGGTTTTTAAAAATTATGGTTTTCAATACTAATAATATAATATAAAAACTATAATAAAGCTAAAATAATACTAAAACGAGCATACTCACTAAATAACAATAAACGACAATGACAATAAATTAAATAACAATAAACTAAACAACAATCAACGAGCAAATAATAAACGAGCATACCAAGTCTACGATAAATATGGCAATAATAACAACTAAACTAAGCATAACAATAAGCATAAACGAATAAAGCAACAAATAAACATACTAACTAAGCATGGCAACTAAATGGACAATAATAATAGACATGTTAAAATAAAACTACAACTAATAAAATGGAAATACTCGCTAATCATGGCAACTAAAACTAATAAGCAACAATAATGATATCTAGTCTAAGAAAAACGGCAATACGCATAAACATAATCGCTAAACATTATAACTAAGCTACGAGCGACAAATGAGACCACGATAATAATAAACTAAACTAAACATGGCAACTAAACTAATAAAAAGCATAATGATAAAAGACATTTTAAGCAAAATAATACTACAACTAATTAGAATTAAAAAGAGATAAGATTTAGAACCCGAATGCCGAAACCAAATCGATTATAACCACCCGATCTAATAAACTAGTAAACTAGCTTAATAGACCCTTAAGCTCCACGCCTCATGAGTTGACCGGTCCATCATTAAACAAGAAAAGGTTAAGCAATAAAATATATTGGACCAACTTTATAAATCTAATTTAACTAAACTAATATTTTTTTTTTTCTTACTACCAATATAAATTTTGAAATGACGAATGGGCTAGGCCCAAATCTTAGAAATCAAATCTGATAAAGTAAAACCATTTTATAAAACTTAAATCTTATTAAACTAAATTTATTCTTAAACCATTTGAAAAACAATGAGACACGAATCATAAGCTAACTTTCCATTCAATAAGCTCTCGAAAACTCAAAAGATACTAAAGCTTAAAAATAAGCTGATTACCAAATAAACCACAAACTATGAACTATGAACCTGAACCAATGAGCCACAAACTCGAACTGAAAATAAGTTAAACAAACTATCCATAGCATGTTTTTTTTGTTTAGCTGCGACAATAAAAGAAAAACCGAAACTATTCCGAATCGAACCAACACAAGCTACACACTAAATATAAGCTATGAAGATAAGCTACAAGGAATAAGCTATGTGACAAGCCTACTTGCATAATCTATATGATGAGCTTAACGAGTATAAGCTGAAGTACCGAATAAGCTATAAGCTACTCTCATTCAGAAAATTAAGCTACCATAAAATAAGATCTGAAATAAGCTATCGATAAGAACATAAATAAGCTGCAAAAGGTAAGAGATAGCAGGAATAAAAGGCTATGAATACAATCATTATATAACCTGGGAAAACTACTCATCTCGCTCGAATCATAGCAACAACCAACCACGAATCGTACTTCAAACAAATCAACCACTTTAACAATAATCAATACTCAATCCATTACATAACCTGAAATCAAAGTACTACAACTGTTGCTTTCAAAAAAAATGAAAAGACGATGTCGATACGCTAGATCTGCTACTACTATTCTCAACTATTTCTAAAACTAAAACTACCACTTTAAACCTACGCTACTGGAAAAAAAAAAGAGAAAAAAAACAATAAAAAAAAATAAAAGGTCAGGTCTACTACTGCTGCGTCCTTTTTATTGTTGCGTTTCCTTCAAGCCAAAGTGGGCTTCGTTTCAATTTGTTTATTGGGCCGAGTCCTCTATTTGCAATTCATTTTAAGTGGGCTGAGACCACTTCCTTAAGTCATGGGCTGAGATGGGCTTGGCTCTTAACTTTGGTCTTGGGCTGAACATGGATAAAGGGATTGCTGGGACGAGTGTGCTACTGCTAATGATAACTCTATGTAAATATGGGTCGGTCTGACCCTTATAAATGGTGTCGGGCCGGCCCAATAAAAGATGAAGGCACCGTCGGACTCGGTTTCTCGCGCTCTTTCTAATCTCGTGCTCGGTTTTGTCTGGTTTTGCCTTTGTTTTGTCGTTTTCTTGATTATCCGGTACCTGCACAGTACAAACATAAAAACAAGCATATTTATGGCATTTTATGTGCGTTTTTGGTCATTTAGGGTCGTTTTATTAGGTAAAAGGTATGTGTAATTACACACATACAATACCGAATGAAAGCTATTCTATTGTGAAATATGATGCTTCGAGTTCAAGTATAAAATGCTTATGCCAAGACTCAAGTGTGTATGCATACATATTGATTACATAAATAACATGACAACTTATAGATTCTCTTTTTCTTTTTGCTATTTCGTATCATGTACTCACGAATGGCGTCATATTTACGTAAGGGGTGTAAAACTTAATTATAAGTTGTTCGAGGATGATTGTGTTGTCGATTTCCCGCATAGAATGATAAGGACCCCGAGTTAAGATTAAGAATCAAAGCTCGGGTAACACTCAAACAAACCAAATGTGTGTATTCACTATGTGTGAAAATGTGAAAGTGAATGGTCATTTTGCATGTATGTAATACTCGATATTTATAAAGGAATATTAAGGGTTTTGGGGATAAAAGAAGGGGTCAATGCAAAACTGGTTTATGTGCAAAACTTTACAAAACTCTTTTAAAACCAATCAAAATTTAGTAAAGGGGCATTTACATGTATCATCAAAAAAACTTTAATATTTACATATTTCCCCAAACATGTTTCAATTTCATTGTACATTATGCATTGAAAACTTGTGTTTTGAGAAAATATGTAATTTATGAAGTTTCATTGGGTATATATGAAATTCCCCCTTTAGTAAATTAGTTTGTCGTTTATTTATATTATTTTTGGAAAACTATTTATGGTATTTTACTTATCGCACAATTGATAGAATGGTGCATATGTTTATGAACAATTATTATTAATTTTTTTATTATGAACAACTAGTAAACACATATACACAATATAAACACATATGAACAAATTAAAACATATATGCATATATATTTTTTGCTTTTATATCATATGTACCTGCCTTTTGTTGATTTAATATCCGTCATAAAACACATATGCACCCTTCTATTAATTATGTGATAAGTAAACTCTTCTAAATAGGCTTTCAAAAATAACATGAATAAATAGAATAAAAACTAATTTACTAAATTGTGATTGGTTTGTATGAGTTATGTAAAGTTTTGCACATAAATCAGAATGCATTATATCCTTAACTTGGGGATAAACCTATGTGAATGATCAAGGAATATAATGGGTCATGTGTTGATCATCTGATACGCATAATAGGATGACAACTTGACAAGTGGCATTCCTTACTTGGCCTAGTACGATTCGTACATAGTCACGCATGTTGCGTCATGTGTCTCTTACTGTCACGTGTCATGTACGGTTTGATGATAGTTACGAGACAGTTGTATCAACGTATTATAGATGCATCCTGAGAGAACTTCTCAGGCCACCTATGGCATGGGTTAGTTCTTTGTGGCTCAAGACATTATGGCACAAGGTGTTATTTATATCTTTAGTAGGATTAGCTTTGATATAGCTAGTAAGAGAAAGCCCAGATAATCTCTCGACTTCTCATTACTTTCTTGTAATTACCATGAATTTCTTGTAATTACTTTCTTGGGGGGATTGGTGTCTATTCTGCGGGTGATGTTTTGAATTATGCATTTCTTGCTTCTCGATTGCAGTCTGCTAGCTTGCAGACTAAGTTGTTTCGGCATACTGGTATTGTTTTTCTCGGGCCTATTTTCGATGATACCTTATCTATGTTTAATACATCTATGGAGGCTGACTTTTTGAGTAATCCAAGTGAGATCGCTGCCCCCAAACTCATGAAGAAAATGGCAGATATATATTTCACACGGGTTACTAAAAATGCAGAGCCCACATTTTCTTTATCTCCTCGACAGATGGCCTTGTGGACTTCTCAAAGGGAGGATCATACATCTGATTGGCTTAGGACGGTCCCTATTTCTGGGTTGGGACAAACTATGAACGGTAAGACTTATCGTTGTGTTTTGTGTTATCGGTTAGATATCCCCTTATTTTCTGTTTCGAAGCCTTGTTCAGCTTGATCAAGGGTTTTTTTTGGGGATATTTATGAAGACCATGATGTATCGTGTGCTGGGATTATTGGTATTAAACATCGCCATAACGTTGTGCGCGATACCCTTGTCGACATAAGTTACATCATCTGGATTTCAGCTGGTAAGGAAGTTGAATCGGGTTGATGGGGGGCGCGACAAACCATTACGTCTAGCAATATGTTACTTTTTCTCGTGATTGGATGACTTGATGTGTGTGTGGATCAGATTGGATCCTCACATTTGACATAAACCGGGATGGTTGATTTCGTACCAGGTCGGACTGTGATTGATGCTGCACAACGTAAACGTGATAAGTATATGGCTAAGTGTGCGGCTATTGGATATGGGTTTCTTCCTCTTCTTTGGGGGAATTAGAGGCAGACGCGGTTACATTGCTGAAGCGGATCCGGAAGTTCTCCATGACTCAGGACATTGAGGCACGTGCTGCTGCTCATATATTTAATAAGATCGGTTTCGCTATTGCTAAAGAAGTGGGGGCCCGGATAGTATCTCGGCTCCCCTCTAATTTATTGTAAATCTCTTAAGTTTCTAATAAAGTGATTTATAATAATAATAATAATAATAATAATAGACTTATTAATAAATTTTGTTCAAGTGTTATATTTTATGATTTATAATTTGGGTGAAAACGAGCTGAGCCGTTTGTAAAAAGCACGAGATCAGATTGGTAAAAAGCTTGTACGAGCCGAGCTTAAATTGGAGCTCATTTAATAATCGAGCCCGAGCTCAAGATTTATATACAAAGCTCGACTATCCTCACGAGCCTATTAAATGAGCTCAAAACAAATAAATCAGTTCTAGACAAACGAGTTCGAACAAGTAAGCTCAAGAAGCCAAGCTTTATTCTTCATAAGTGCATCACAAACAAGTAGAGCTCGAGCTCAAATCTTAAGGCTCAAATCAACACGAGCTCGAGCTCAAGCTCGAGCTTTCTAAGCTATAAAGGAGCAAAACCCAAGCTCCAACAGGCTCAGACTTGACTCGACTCGACTCAACTCATCTTCACCCTTATTTATAATTATAATGCTAATATACATTTGAAATTCTTCCAGCCGTTCAAAAAAAATATACATTTGAAATTCTAAAAATTTACCAGACTAATAGACTAACGAATGGGCTTAGGCCCATTTATCTATCAACTTAATACCTCATGGTAAATCGTCCTTTGTACGTGTGTTCATTGGCTCGGTTATCGAATTGTTCAGTTTATTCGGATTAGTTTGGTTAGTTATTTCTTTCAATAAAACTGAAAATCGAACCTAACTTAATTTAGATTGGGATTAAATTGAATCGAATAATTAAAAACCAAGGTTGTAAAAATCGTTAGACGCTAGTCAAGCGGCCGGGCAGGGCCGGTCTTGGGCCTGTGCAGGATGGGCCGACGCACAGGGCCCAAGAATCTAGAGGGGCGCCATTTTCTATATGTCCACTGTACGTATGTATATTAGTCCACACTTTTTTCAGCCCAAAATAGAACTTGTTCAGCCAAAACTACAAAAAATTAAATGCTCATGCATCTCATGCTTTCCAGTCATACTTATAAAATGAATAATACACATACGTGTGTACTTTTCTTTCTTTCTTTTACTATTTTTGGTAACAAGTTTAACTTAGGTATAGTTTAATTCAACTTTTAATTATAGAACTTTGCTTCTAAAAATGCTAAGAGAGAAACACTATAAAGTTAGTTAGTTACGCTCTATATAAATACTATCGGACCTTGTTGTAGGATTGGTGATTTTTTCCTATATAAATCTATCTTTTAAGTGATTTAGGGGGCACATTTTTTTCGTCTTGCTCAGGGTACCACCTAGCGATTAATTGGTTAGGCGGGATTATCGGGTATTACTCGGATTGATTATTTCTATATAAACTTATAAAATTTTGAAACTATATGCCTAATTTGGACGATTTAGCCGATTTTTATCCGTTTTAGCTGATTTATGCTTGATTTGGCCGATTTATATCCGTATTCAAGTTGGCCGATTTAGCCTATTTTTGTCCGATTTGTCCGATTCACCCGAGTTGACCGATTTTGACCAAATCGATTAATAAGGCCGATTAGTGAAAATCCGGACAAGGATTGCCTAGGCCGATTTTTGCAACATTGCCAAAAACCGAACCAAATAACTGGAATTACATAATTTCATTTATTTAATTATATAGACTTTAAGGAAAAAAAATTCAATCTTAAAATATGTTATATTGATAAAATAAATTTTTTTTTATATATATAAATATAAAAAAATATAATATGAGAATTCGGTTTTCGGTTCGGTTCTATTTTCATTTACCAAAACCATATCCAAACTGAACATTTAATTCGGTTTAAACATCTGTTTTGACAAATTCAGTTCGATATTTTCCAGTTCGGTTGGGTTTCAGTTGCGAAATAGAAAGAGGCTGGAATTGAATCGAAAACTTAAAACGTTATAGCAGAAAATGAATTTGTTGATAAGACACCCGGCAAAAAATGTAGACGTGTATATTCAAATTCCATCAGCGAAATCAAAATGAACATTGTAAGTCGTTGGCCGACAACAACGATATTTTTAAAACTTTTTTTGTGGCAGCCAGATTTTGACTGTGAGTCAGATGCGCGGCGACATTGTTTTTGTTGGGTTATGTGCAGAATTCAAAAATTAAGAGATTTACGCTAAGAGGGCTTGTTAACTTCGAACGATTTTGGCCAGAAATAAGCATGTATGGTTTTTTCCAAAATTAATATATTTAGATAACAGAAATAACTCATGACGACCGATGAATAAGTTTTAAGAAGGGAGATTTGGCGAGGTGGCATACAGAAAACGACTCATGACGCCCGAATAGAAATGAGGATCACGCCCAATCTAATACCATCACTAAAATAATTTATTGTTTAACAAAATTTTATTTTATTTTAAACCAAAAAAAGTTAACAAAGAAAACAGCAAAAACACTTCATGCTTCATAATTTATGAACCAAATTTTTTAATAAAACGTTTCACTAATTTATGAACCAAATTTTTTGATAAAACATTTCACCGTAAACAGTTAAAGCTACCAGCACTGATAAAGATGTTAAGATATGAGATCAATTTCAAGTGTAATTTAAAATTTGTTATGAACCAAACACAGGCATTCAAAGAAATAATTAAATGCCGAAAGATGTTAGCGAAATAGATGACTAAGTAGTCATATTAACAATTTTATCACGATTGTCAAAAATACGAATCATTTTGACAAGTTTGACCGATTCCATGTAAATAATACTCCCGGTTAAGATTAAATTCATATCAAAAATATTTTAAAGAGTAAACTGCAAAAATCATCCTTGTGGTTTGTAATTTGTGGCACTAATCATCCCTAGCCGATACTATTGGCACTAATCATCCATGAGTGGCCAAACATCCTGCAAAAATCATCCTTATTGGGGATGATTTTTGCAAAAAGTTTAACAAAGAGTTTTTTTGAACGTTTCACCACTCAGGGATGATTAGTGCCAATAGTATCGGCTAAGGATGATTAGTGCCACAAACTACAAACCATAGGGATGATTTTTGTAGTTCACTCTATTTTAAATTTACATTACTATAACTTCATTTGTAAATAAAAGTAGAAACATAAAGAGAAACAAGTTAAATGCGATTAAATTATACTTGTAATGATCTATCATTATGATTACATCATACCAGCTATGTGTGAAGATTGAAGATATGTATGCGCAATCGATTGAAAGGAAAGTGATGAGAAATTAAAGGTAATGGGAGGTGGAGGCGCAATGGCTGCACAAAGAATTAATAGGGTTAGAGTTAGGGTTTGCGATATTGTTTCAATATATAAATGTTTAAAGGGTTATTTAGTAATTATAACATCTATACATTTATCAGGCGTGTGGGCTTTTGATATTGTTAGCAGGCCATAAGATTTGACAGTGTTAGCAGCCCATAATATTGTGGCCCAATAACATTATTTACCAAGCGCATGGGCCTTCACACGGGCCTCACTTTTGGGCCTGACGTTGGGTTTAACGTTGAGCCTGCATGTGTCAACTGGCCCGGTTACTAATCACTTTTTTGAACCCGCCTCATTAACGCAATCCGATCCTAAATACCAAACATATATTTTATCTCCACAGACTTAAACAAAAATATCATAAGCCCGTCTTAGCTATTTTTCACGTATATACATAGTAAGTCGTTATTCCATATGTCACAACAAGGATCACATAACCGTAAAACGACACGGTACGCAAACACCCCGTCGCGAAGCGCGGGTTTACAAACCTCGTTTACTACATTAAGAAGCGACGCGTTTACACGAAAAGTAGTTGGGTTAGGTTTGATGCGTTGTTTAAATTAAAATGTTCATTATTTGTTCTCTAACGAGTTAGTAATGGTAGCACTTCATTTCTTTAGTAAAGAAAAATTGAACATATAGTGTTTCCAGTTTTATACAAAATATATCTTCTTTAATACACACAATAATAATAATAATAATAATAATAATAATAACAATAACAATAATAATAATAATAATAATAATAATAATAATAATAATAATAATAATAATAATAATAATAATAATTTAGATTAATTGCGTAACATTTTTGTAAGCTTTTAGATTTGATTATAAATTTTATTGATAAATGAAAATATAAAATATCTAATATTTAACTCTAAAGTTTCATAAATTTCTCGACTCTTTAAGCTTTTATATCTCTATCTCTATAGTAATGGTTATTGAGTTTTCAATTACACATATGTATAATAATCTCGTATAAATGATTACCGTCCTATCTCTTGTTGCAACGTTATTTATAAGTGCATTAGTAAAATTATTATTAATCGGTTGAAAGAAGGCCCGAATGATGTGGTTTATAGGGGCTTAAACTTTTGAAATAAGCCGACTTATAAAATAAGTATTGTTTGTCACATATGCTTATGAAACATTTTTATAAACCATAAGCCTTCATAAGCTCAAACCATTGCGCCAAACATACTTATAAGAAATAGTTCCCAATCTTTGCTAGGCCAATCTTACAATAGAACCATCAAACAATGTAGCCCAAGTGGTCCAAACACCAAAAACACACACCTTTTGTTCATTTCCTAGTCGTCATTACCAATAGGCCAATTGGTGTCAACCTGCTAGGTGTGCATATTTGTGAGTGGTCACGGAGGTTCACTTGCGTCGACTCCGGGTTATCCAAAAGGGTAGTCTCCCTCAGGGGCGGAGCCAGGAAGTTTTGCTCGATGGGGGCATGTTTTGATGATTTTTAAAAAATAGTACACACCTCTAGGATTTAGTGACCTGTAAAAAACCACTTATAATAATACTAACCATTTCTCATGTATTATATCATAATCAAATTCGTAGGACTAGTGGGGTCTAAATTTTTGTTAAAAATTTGGACAGGTTGAGGTCCTACGAATTTGATTACGATATAATACATGAGAAATTGTTAGTATTATTATAAGTGGTTTTTTACAGGTCACTAAATCCTAGGAATGTGTACTATGCTTTTTTACACTAAAAATTGGTTCTTAGGGGAGAAAATTACAAAAAAAAACCCAGATATTTTTTATAATTAATGCTACAATTTTTTTCGCGAGGGGGGCACCTGCCCCTTTGCCCCCTCCTTGTCCCTGCCTCTGCCTGTGATTTGTCGGCTCGCAATCTCAAGTCGAAAACAAAAGTAACCAAAAAATATAAATAAAATTAAACGTTTTCAAATATTACTAACAACATACTAATGAGGATGAAAAAAAATCAAATACTCGCGTAATGCAGGTGTAAAACCGTGGCGGATAAATGATATTAACAAAATGTATAAAAATGCATTGAGCCAATTACAAGTAATTAGGGCTAGAAAATATACCAATTCTTAGAGTGAGGAAAAAAGAGTTTTGGCGGGAAAATGAACGGTAAAGAGTTTTGGCGGGAAAATACGCTTGTTATGGTTATTGGGTTAACCCAAAGACCTGAGTTATTTTGGGTGGGTTATTTTGGATTCATACAAATGAATTATATAGCATTTATTTTATTTATGCACATTGATATAAACTTGTTATCGATGTGCTTAAACTCATTAAAACTTTATAATTTGATGAGGTATTAAATGAGTTAAATATATTTAGTTGCAATGAAAAGGTATATAAACTTTGACCTATTTTATTACATGTCATCATAAACCCCATGTAACTATCATGGCCTTATTTGTAAATCTTTTCTAAATTTTACAAACTTTTTCATAACATCTTTTGTAGAAGCCTTAGGTTTTAGTCAATCAAAAAAACATTTAAAGCTACATTTATAATCTTATTGACTTATTAGATACATGTGAATGGCTATGTTTAGAAACAAAGCTTACGTGGTTTATAGGGGCTTAAGCTTTTAGAATAAGCCAACTTATAAAATAAGTATCGTTTGTCACACATGTTTATGAAACATTTTATAAGCCATAAGCCTCCATAAGCCCAAGCCAATAGAGAAGGGTTTGTGGAGGCTTATAACTAGTCGAATTACGTAAATACTTTTCAAAATATAACGGATAATCACGCAAAAAATGGAAATATATGTGAATTGAATTTTATATATTTTATGTGATTTTACATTAATAAGGTTCAAGTTCAACTACTTCACTAGACAACTTTACAAATATATAAACTTTTAACTTTTGACTCATAATATAAACTACAACTTCAGCTCCGGTCTTAGTTGTGCCAAACATACCCCTTTGAATAAGGAATAGTTTATAATCTTTATTGGGCCAATCTTACAATAGAACCATCAGACAATGTAGCCCAAGCGGCCCAAACACCAAAAATATACACCTTTTGCTCATTTCCTGCTAGTCGTCACAAAAACCTCTCAATTCAAAACCCTAAATCCAAAATTCACAAAATCAAAATGTCAGACCACATGCCTTTCGAAATCCAATCAGAAATCATGAAAGGCTTCCTATCAAATCACTAATTCAATTCCGATCCGTTTCGAAACAATGGAAGTCTCTTAGAAACTTGGATGGTTGTTCTTTGGAATCCTAGTATTAGGAAATGCGTTGGTATTCCTATCCCTAATGCATTTTATACACCCTACAGATATACTCGTATTGGTTTTAGGGTTTGTCCTGATACTAATGACCCTAAGCTTGTTAAGATTAGTGTTGTTAGAACCCCACATATATGCTGGGATGCCAAGGTCTTTACATTAAGTTCACGTGTTTGGAGAACTGTATATACGGGTGTGCCTTTTAAATCGTGTGAGTTGTTTTCAGGGCATGTTTTTATAGATGGGATTATTTATTGGCTTAGTCGTGGTAGTTTTCTTATTTCGTTTGATTTGAAAAGTGACAAGTTTGGTGAAGTGTGTCTTCCGGACACATTAGCAATTTCGTCTTTTGTGAGGGTGGTGAAGGTGAATAAGTCGCTTGGTTTGCTCGAGTATGATAAAGAGGGTGAGATGTGGGTTTGTGGCGTATGGATGAGGAAAGATGGTGTTAATAAACCATTTACAAAGATGTATACGGTTAAGGTTGAGGGTAAGCAGGGGTTGAATAGTGTATTGGGGTTTAGGAACAATGGTGAAGTTGTAATGGACGTCGAGGATGATGATTTTAAAGGGTCTCAAATTGATGTTTATAAGCCCTCGTCAGGGCGTCTTAATAGTGTTGGGATTAGTGGAGAGTATGATAAGTTCACTGTGTGGTCGTACATGGAAACACTACTTTTTCTTGATCAGTCAAATTCTGTCATTCATTGATAGCGAAGATGGATTGCAAGGTGTTAAGATCAAGCTGTAGCTATCACATTTAGTCATCTTTTTTATTCAATTTTGTTTAGGTTACCTCAAACATAAATGCGTCATCTTTATAGGTATGTTTGTGTTATTTGTTGTAGTTTCCATCATTAATGACTGCTACTGTTAATGAATTTCATATAATTTGTGACCTGATAAGCACATATATCTTTTTGCTAGTCAGTAAGATTTTTAGTTATTTGGATATGTAAACTCCCCTTATGCATAAGTTTAGCTCTTATGTATTAAATATATTGACTAGCTGTAGCGTCATGTAAGAGTCTACCCTGTATAGCAAGGACTACAGACAACAACTAGTAAAGTTGACCATCTGTAAGTAGCAGCTGTAAACCAGCACTTGATGGGAGCGAAAATGGCCCTGTTATGCCAAGCAAACATTGCTTTCTATTGCCAGTCTACATGTTAATTCAATGCTGCTATGTAGGCTCGCTAGATTTCTGTATAAGTATAGGCCGAACTTCTTAGTTCGAGGTACCCATGTTATCAGATCCTTATAAAAAATCATGGATTGATATTAAGTTAGCAAGTTTTGAACTTACTATGTTATTTTGCTTATTAAAAAAGATAGGAATTGATCACCTGATGTTAATCATAAAAAGTTATAATGTGTACGCTACTGGAATTAATGGAAATGATGGTACGTTCTCGGTGAGTCGAACTTTAAGTTATATTTCCCTAATAGGAACTAATTTAAAAGAAAGAAACCAAAGTTGCTATCTTCGCTAGTGCGAACTTGTTGAAGTGATTCACTGTGCATACTTATCAGATGAACATATCAAGCGGCGTACCTGCATTTAGAGAATGTCTTGATCAACTTCATGGTTTATGCCAATACATATAAAAAGTCCTAACAAAAATTACAATGTGTGGCTAGGCACATGAAAGATCAGATGTACAAGGAATGGTGAGTAAAAGAAGTGATGAAGTGCTTATTTGTAGATTGTCATGTTATACAAAAATATATTCAGGAAGGTTCCTTCAGAAACTTTGTTGGTAAGTCTTGATCTAATTATGTAATTTTTGTTTTATTTGGAAAGCTCATTACCAAGTATAGTAGTATACTATCGTTTTCCAGTTTTGAAAAACTTAGCAACTAGATTCCAGACACCGGGAACGTAGATGACTTGGACTATCGAGTAGGCTCTGGTTTCTACCATGCATATGTTGGACTGTCGAGTAAGCTATTTTTAAAAGAAACATATTTCTACTGTTTTCAATGGTTTCAATTTGTGCAAGTGTAACAAGGTTCATCTTGTAGCTGTTTTAAAAAGCTTTAAATTACTAATGCTACTAGAGTAACAACTACTCCTAAGTCTTTGGATTGCAAATATGTTTTAGACTACAACAAAGTTTACCAACTTTTTTTGGCTATTGCCCATGCTATTTTTAGTCTCAGTTTTGATTCAACTTGGGAATAAATATACACTTATCTGTCTCCAACAATACCAATAGCTTGCTATTGTAAACTAATAAAATTGATGTCTCGTTTTAACAATTATCACTTACAAGTAATAATTAAGACAAATAATTTAATAAAATGAACTGTGTGAGAGAGAAAATGGGGAGTGCAAACACCCCCCTTTCAAAATGAAGAAGGCGATTGGGAAACGGTAAAAAGGAAACAGCGAGGAGCAAACAGGGATGGTCACATCAAGAGAAACACAACATTCGTGCAAGGTAATAAGCATAGATTCTCGGATTTCGATAAGGTTATGAAGGATAAGGCCATCTCGTTCTTTTTCACAAACTTTCCTTCTGGGACACAAAGGCATTATGGAAGATGTTCGATAGGTATGGCAAGGTCGTCGATGTTTACATTGCCTTTAAAAGAACAAAGAAGAACACAAGGTTCGGGTTTGTGAGATTCAATCACATAAACGACTTGGAAAACTTTGAAAGAAGACTCAAAGGTATTCTTATAGGAGATTCAAAACTTATAATCAACCGGGCAAAGTTCTTCAAGGCCTATGGAAGTAGGGTCACAGGTGACGATATTCCCTCTAACATCCCAATTGGTGTTCCAAGAGCTAAACAAGGAAACGTCAACTTCACACGCTCATTTCGTGAAGCTGTTGCTGGAGGGTTTAAGAATAACCCAAAGTCACATGAAACGCGGTACGCTTCGGTACGGGAACGCGAAACGGGTACGCGGTTCGCGGGGTCTTTAAAATTCAGTACGAAGGGGGTAGGCTCATTTCGGTACGCCCCGGTTCGCTTTGGTTCGATGTACCATATAATTTGGTACGATGTACCATATTCTTTTAATAAATATTATTTTTCTAAATTAGCTATACATTAAGACATAAATGCCAAATATCTTTATGATATATATCAATACTCAAAGATTTACTCAATATGTTTGAATTCTAAATTCTAGATACATATACCCAATCCAGAATCAGATCTTCAGAAGATACAAAAGATCCTAGAAATTTTCGGTTACGCCGTACCCCTAGACTTCAGGTACGCTCGTACAATAGATCTTCGGTACGCTGTATCAATAGACTTCGGTACGTCTCCCTACGTACCAATTAGACTTCGGTTACGCGTACCAATAGTCTTCTGGTTACGCTGATTAGATGTGCTTTGGAAACGTCCGGAAGGATAGCATCGCGATCCCGAGCAGAGTCCTAAGTCGTCTTGATCGTACCGGCGTTTGGGTACATAATCGATCCGAATCTGACGAAACGCGGGAGTCAGCGTTTCCAGTACTTTGAATGATATTAACCCTACATCTCCATTGAAGGAAGACTAAAACATGTAGAGCAAACAAACTTGAATGTTGTTTGGGACTGGGAATCGCTTATACTTATAAAAAACTTCCAGGTCCTACAATAACGCAGGGGGATATCATTGAAAATAATGGGCTCGTGGATTGCAAAGTGAAGTACTGTGGCGGACTCACTCTTCTGTTCGAGTGGGGCTCTAAGGATTCTGCTAGGGTATGCATGGAGGAGAACATGATTTGGATGACACAATGGTTCGAGAATCTTAAACCATGGGAAGAAAACGATTCTCGAACAGGTAGGATTACATGGGTTTACATTGAGGGTCTTCCAATCCTTGGGAGGGAACCCATCTTGGGGCCGTCAAGTCTATCGTCAAAAGGTCGGTCGTGTTCTCAAAACAGGTAGACTTGATATCAACTCAAAAATAATTGTTCCTGTTAAAGCTCTAATGTTAGTCTCGAGCATGGATGATGTTAAACGATCTCTCTCGATTACTTTAAATGGTTCACCTCTCTTAACCCCAGTTTCTAAATTTAACGAAACCTGTTTAACTAAAACCATATCACATTAGAATTTATGAGGAACCCTACCCAGTTTCAAACCTTCTGTCATATGGTAGAGATTTTGATTTGGAAGTTGATACTATGTTTGAAGAAGAATTCATAGGCCCAACTATGGTGGAAGAAGATGATGGCGGAAAGGAGTTTTCCGGCGACCTATACCCTAGGGCTTCGGGAACCGAAAAAGTCTATGTCTCTACTTCCCCATGCATGGAAAATATAAAAAGTAATGGTGCTAGGCTCGATGGGGATTTTAATAATAATAATCATGGGAACTCTTCCCCTTGTAACATGAATAATGATACACATGAGTCTAATTTTTTATCTAGTGAATCCCCAAGGACTAGTGGGCTCCCTCCTCCCCCATTTACTAAGTCTGTTTCAGCCCAATCCTTTGTGGAGGAGAGTTATGGGCCTGCTCAGGTTCTGGGCCTCAATGAACCAAATTCTCAAGATAAGAATAGTCCAAGTGAAAAGAATTTACCCATCCTTAATGTAACATTGGAGCAGGGATGTTTTAATGGTCAAACAGATCAAATCAAGAATTGGAAGACCTCTTTTTTAGCTTTCAACGCTTAAATGATATAGTGGTGGATCAGTCACAGGAAAAACCAAGGAAAAAAAAACCAAAGTCAAAAATAGCAAGCTAAAGATTGGGGGTTTATCTTCAACACAACCATTATTATCACAAACTAACAATGGAGCTACCTGTGATGATTATGAAGTTCTTAAGAAAATGGGGGAACAGCTGGGATTTTCTTTGCCCAAATGTGTGGAGGGAACGAGATCCTCGTGATTGCCTCGTTTTATAAGATAGCAATGTGGCGTTCGCTTATAGTGGTTCAGTAGGAGCTTCTGGGGGTATTCTAACTTTGTGGGATACAAACGTGTTTTCTTTAGAGAGTGATATAGTGGACAGAAACTTCGTTGTGGTTATTGGGACGTGGGTTGGGATGCAAGGAAAAGTGGGGATTATGAATGTTTATGCCCCCCAAGATAGACATCTTAAGGAGGCGTTATGGTCTTCGATAGAATCGCTTTTGAATTCGGTTAACATTACGTGGATAGTGTTTGGTGACTTTAATGTGGTTAGATCCCAAGAGGAGCGTAGTGGGTGTCGTTTCAATCATGGTAAAGCTAATATTTTTAACGATTTCATTTATAGATGCAGGCTTTTTGATTTCCCTCTTGGTGGAAGGAAGTTTACAAGGTTCGATAGAGACGGTGCAAAAGCAAGCAAACTTGACAGGTTCTTGGCTAATCAGGAATTCTTTGAGCTTTGGAAAGATGCTTCTGTTTCAGTTCTTCCGAGAACTATCTCGGATCACTGCCCGATCCTCTTAAAGGTCGGTTCTCCCAATTTTGGTCCAAAGCCTTTTAAAGTTTTTGATAGATGGTTGACGGTTGCTGACTTTAGAGATTTGATATCCTCCTCTTGGCTTGCTACAACCGCTGCTATCCCCCTGATATACTCATAAAAAACAAATTAAAAGCCTTGAGGATGGACATCAAAAAGTGGTCTGCTGATCGAGTGGCCTCGGATAACCGACGTAGAGAGGAGATCTCTAAGAATCTTGCGAAATGGGATGAAAAGGCTGAAAAGGGTGGCATTAATCAGTATGACATTTCGAAAAGGGAGGAATGGATCTTGGATTTGCTCCAGCTTGACCGTCTTCGTAATGAGGACATGAAACAAAAGTGTAGGCTTAGGTGGGCAGTAGAAGTAGACAAAAACTCGCGTTTCTTTCATTTCATTCTCAAAAACAGGTATGCTAAATCCTCCATCAAAGGAATACATGTTAATGGGAGTTGGGTGGAATCCCCTGGGGAAATTGAACAAGCGGCTTTAGATTATTACGCGGCTAGATTCAAAGAGTCGAACACACAAAGGCCTTTGTTGGACTCCCCGTGCTTCAGATAACTTTCTGAGTCTGATGCCGATTTTCTTGAATCTGAATTCACGGTTGAAGAGGTTACTTCTGCTGTTTGGGATTGTGCGGGCTCAAAAGCCCCCGGGCCTGATGGGTTTAATTTCAACTTCATTAAAACTTTTTGGGACGTGGTTAAAATCGATTTCTAAAATTGTATTAGGCAATTTGAAACTACTGATGTGATAAGGAAAGGGTGTAACCCCTCGTTTATGGTCTTGATCCTAAAAAAAATGACCTGATGGGCTTCTCGGACTATCGTCCCATTAGTCTTATTGGGCGCGTCTACAAAGTGATATCGAAACTTCTTGCCTCTCCGTCTTGCAAAAGTAATTGGTAACATCATTAGCCCCAACTAATCGGCCTTTATTAAGGGTGGGCAAATCCTTGATGGTTGCCTTGTTGCTAATGAGATCATCCGTATGGCCAACCTTGAAAAGCAACAACGTTTTGTGAAAGTTCTTGTGTTACTGTTACATTGTTTCTTCTGGTGTATAAAGATTAGTTTCTGCATAATCTTTATATATTACTTAGGGTTTCTATCAAAGTTGTATAAGATCTATCTAAGACAACTTAACCTTTAACAAGCTAATCTAAGATCTGTAAAAAGGGGATCAACGGTAAGTTTGTTTTCCCCGTAGACTTCATAATCTTAGATATGCCCGAGGATGTCAATGTGCCATTGATCTTTGAAAGACCATTATTGTCTACCGCCCACGCTAAAGTTGATGTGTTTAAAAGAAAGATTACTTTGAGGGTAGCGAATGAGAAAATTATTTATAAAACTGTTAAACCTGCTAGTAGTTTAATTAAGAGGGTCTACAACTCTTTTCTTTGGGGAATGGTCTAGCACCAATGCTTACAATATGATGAACATCCTCTGTTGTTTTGAAATGGGATCAGGTCTAAAAATCAATCTGGAAAAAAGTTATCTTTTAGGGTGGGTATTCCTGTTAGTGAGGGAATTTCGGTTGCCTTCTCACTCGGGTGTGCTCATGGTATTATTCCCTTTATTTACATTGGTCTCCCGGTTGGAAGAAGAATGCGTCTTATTAATGGCTGGCAAAGGATTATAAATCGTTTGGGTGATCGTTTATCTTTGTGGAAAGCTAAATCGCTCTCGGTCGGGGGGAGATTCACATTGATCAAATCCGTTCTTGGTAGTCTCCCGATATATTATCTTTCCTTTTTTAAAGCTTTGCTAAGTGTTATAAAGATTCTCGAAGCCATTAGGTGCAATTTTTTTTTGGGGGCATAAAGACAATAGTCGAGGAATAAATTGGGTTAAATGGAATTCTATTCCTCTAGACTCGAAACTCGGTGGGGTAGGTGTATGCTGTCTCTAGTCAAAGAACCTTGGTCTTCTATGTAAATGGAAATGACGATTTCTTATAGAAGAGCAAGCCCTTTGGCAAACCGTTATAAGGGAACTTTATAAGGATGATGGGGGGTTTGATTCGCATCGTAATTCTCAAGGGGAAAGTGGTGTGTGGTCTAATATCATAAAAGCAATCAAGAAGACTAAAGTTCTGGACTTAAACTTCAAAAACTCATTTGTTCATAAAGTTGCAGATGGGGAAAATACTTCTTTTTGGCACGATGCATAGTGTGGTGATGGTACGAGATTTAAAGATAAGTTCCCTATGTTATTTTTTCTTGACTCTCCCAACGACTGCAAGGTAAAGGATAGAGGTAATATTGTTGTGGAAACTAGAAGGAGGTTGAATAGTTTACACGTTTGTTTTACGATTTAAAAGTTTACTTTTAAAAATGTATAGATCCGAGTTATATGTTCAATCAAATCACAATATGAACAAGCAATAACTATCTAAATGAAGACTAAATAACAACAATAATAATGTAAAGAAATAAGGAAAGAAACAACCAAACCAAGACACCGAGATTTTATAGTGGTTCGGCTACGAAGTACCTCTTCGCCCTACTCCACTTCCCGAGTATTCGACTCGAGATTTCACTATGTCAACAAGCTCACTTTAGGCGAAGAAAACCGTTTACACGCCGCTTGCGTTATTTTCCGACACTAAGCTAAATGTTGAGTCCTAATATTAGCTAGAACCAATCTACCACTTCACAAGATATACACACTCACAAGATCTACACTATCGGATCTACACAATATCTGAATCACACAAATACACAAGATAAATACAATAGAGGTTTGGTACTTAGAAGAAAAGAGGAGAGATCACTAATTAACACTTCGTTTCTTGACGAATACGAGTGTTCTTCTCTTGCACTTGAATGAGAGGGAAGAGATGAGAAGAAGAGATTAGATCACTTGAAACAAAGATCTAAGTATGTTAGTAATCAAGAGTTTTAGTGAGAGAAATAAAGTTTAGAGAGAGAAAGAAAAGATTTAAAAATTTTGTGCAAAGAGAAATATTTTTCTGCTGGGAATGGAGCAGTATTTATAGGCAGGGAATCTCAACGGTCATCTGGTGGCGGTCTTGGCAGTCCCTTATATATAAGGGGTCGCCAGGCCTATAAGCGGGCCGCCACTAGACTCCGCTCCCTTTTTTTGTCTTTTTGTGGTGAAGATTGTATCTGTTATGGAACCTTCCATTTTGGGGGGAAATTTTGAATTTCAAATTTTAAGTTTTTAATAAAACTTTTCTTTTAATTAGAAAATATTTTGAAAATGTATTTTTGAGAAAATACTTTTGTATAATTAAAAGTGAGGATTAAAAGAAAAATATTTTCTTGATCACTAATCATGCTTAATTATTTTGTTTGTTCGTATCTTAAGTGATCACTAATCTTATAAATGAAATTTTACATTTGATAATTTGTAAACGTTTATTTTTATTGTAAACGTTTTTACATTTTGTTATTATCAAAACGTTGAGGGGTCAAAAAATATAAATAATGTCTTTAGACATTATTTGTATTAACAATCTCTCCCTTTTTAATGATGACAAAATATAAACTCATTTTAAATAAAATTAAAGATGTTAAATTATTAAATGACTTATGTTCCATTTTCCCCCTTTTGTCAAATTCAAGAAGTATGATCGTCGAGTTGTCGAAGGAAGAAAGAAATTGACGATATTAAGACTCCCCCTTGATGTGTGATCCCCCTTGTTCGGGGAACCAAGGGATCGATCTTACGAAGACTGTGTGCTACAAAACAA
>BQNB010009759.1:0-12500 GCA_026074375.1 Tanacetum coccineum
AAGTGTGGGAATGCTTCACGATTATTCCCGAATGCAACCTAATTAAATATAGGTCGTATAAGTACCATGTACTTTAATTAATAACATCATATACAGGTCTATGTTAGTTACATCATACTATCGTTCGGGCTATCATAATTAAGAGGTCATGTAGTGACGTATGAGGAGCTAGGACACTTTAAATCGTAAATCCAACAACTCGTCGATACGCCACCCCGAAGATGCCTCATTATGAAACTTCCTAGTAATATAGCACTTTGCTTACCTAATACCACATATGGTCTATATAGTTCAATCACCATCTAATTGTGTTTAATAAATTAAAACGTTTATATTTCCCGTTGTAGTAAAACTGGTGTAACTTTCGCGTTTTAAGTCCGATTTTGATGTTTCTTATGCCCACGCTATCGTATTAGGACGAGTTATCATAATTTGACATTTTTACATTTTCATACTTTTTACTGTACACACCAGTTATAAAGTTATTTTTATAGTTTTAATTATCGTAAAACCCGTAAACGTCATATTTTATTCGTTATAGCTCCGTTTTTTGTGATTCTTTCGAGCACGTTCTCGTAATTGAAAGTTCTACTTATTTATGAGGTTTACAAAAATAAATATTTCTGTCATGAACAGTAACTTTTATAAAAATAGTTTTATAAAAGTATTAATTGTCGTAAACTCGCGAAATTCATAACTCGTTCATTTTTAATTGAAAAATTACGATTCTTATCATTTTGGAATCCTAAAAATATGTATAATTTGTTAAAAATACCAAACTTGCTGTTTGAATAATTTTTATAAAAAGTTTTTATAAAAATTCTTTTATAAATCCGTTTATTTATCGTATAACTTGTTTTTACCATAACTTTTTCGTTATTAATCCGTTCGACAAGTTTCTTACTTTTTCGGAATCGTCATGAGTCGTATTATTTTATAAAAATATAAAATAAGTATATTTTTATACACTTTTGGACAGAAAGTTTGGGTGACCTTATTAAGTCCATTTTTAACCTTGTTTTTATATTTTACACTTTATAACATTACCACAAGCCTTATATTTTATTTATGACATAAGTGTTACATATAATAAGAGTCCATTAGTCCCTAATTATCCTCATATGTCCAAATTACCAAGTCCATATTAACACTTTTAATCCTTAACTTTCATAAGTAACCTTTTTACTCCAAGTTTATACTTAGCCATTTTTACATATAAACCATAAGTGTACAAGTGTATTTCTTCCAACATGACTTTATTTTAGTGTTCAAGTAACATCATTAAAAGTCCATAAATAAGATTTACATGCCATTTGCATTACTTTCACTTGAAACATATTAAATGATCTTTTAAAACCCTAATTTGCATTAACACTTTTTAAGCTTAATTAAGATTGTAAAATACTTATGTATCCATTTATAACTTCATATTACCATCCATACAACATGTGTATAAGTTCATAAAACTATATTTACAAGAAATGTCCAAGTTTACAAGTTAAACATGTCCTAATGGTGATTTCACTACATAAACATCACATATGCATATAATCATATAAATGAAAAGTTAAGGGCTTAAGATAACCTTAATGAGATGATGTAGGATGATGACAAATAAGTGCTAAACCCTTGTTTAGACCTTAAACCCAAGATTATAACCAAGAAAACCCTAGTTTCCAAATGAAAACCCTAACTTCTCTTTTCTTGCTTAATCCTTGAAAATGGTTAACCAATGCTTGGAACCATCTTAGAATATCTTAGATATGATGTGTGTAGGTATGTATAGGTGATGGAAAATTTGGTATGGATTTACTAGAAAGGGGTGTTTGAGCCGTGGCCTAAAGGAGAGCCAAAGGGAGGAATTTTGTGATTTTAGCTAAGTGTTTTGAGTTCTATGTGTTATCTCTTGCATGATACTTGTATTATATGGGCACTAGGTGGTCAAAAGGTGCAATAGTAGTCCAAGACAAGGTTCATGGTCTTAAGGAAGACTTGGTCATGGTCTTTGGTCAAGGAAACATGGTATGTGTGTGCTTAATGGAGATAGGAAGTACAAAGACTACTTGGAAGATTTTTTTTATATTTCATTGTATACATTGCTATAAATTCGGCATATGTATGATACATATGATATATTTTTGTAACTTTTATGTATTGGGTATAAATGTGGGTATTTGTTGAAGCGTAGAAAAGTTTTGGCGGTTCCGGGTATGCCTAAACGTATTTTATTGCGAAACGTATTTAATTTACGTAACCAATAAAAATAAAATGAACAAGGATCATAATTATTCTCAAAATAATTATTTAATACTTGATTGATGTAAACGCTTAATTGTTTGATGCCCGTTTACATTGAACGCTAATTTTTAGCTTACGCGATTTAGCTTAACATTTACGATTTAAAGCAAACGCGTACAATACAAAAGGTACATTGTGGATTTATCGACGTCGTCAATGACTTGAAAACACAGGGTGTTATAGACTTCCCCCGTTAAACGAGCCTTGTCCTCAAGGCTCACGATGCAGCACTTGACGACGGTGCGGTCTTGGTGAAGAGGTGTGGGTATTTCTTCTTGAATTGGTCTTCACGTTCCCACGTGAACTCAGGACCTCTCTTGGAGTTCCATCGAACCTTGACTAATGGGATCCGGCTTCGCTTCAACCGTTTAACTTCACGGCCCACTATTTCTAATGGTTCCTCAACAAAATGAAGCTTGTCATCAAGATGAAGTCCATCCAACGGAACGGCTAATGGTTCGTCGGCATGACACTTTTTCAGAGTTGGACCACATGGAATGTAATAATATCTGCTGCCAGCCCCCTTCAGGAAGCTCAAGCTTGTAAGCAACCTCTCCCAACCTATTTCTAACACCTTGAAAGGTCCAACATACCTAGGGTTTAACTTCCCCCGTTTGCCAAAACGTACGACCCCTTTCCAAGGTGAAACTTGAGCATAACTTTATCCCCGACTATGGAATCCATTGATATACGTTCAAGTCAGCGTAACTCTTCTGTCGATCACGAGCGGCTTGCATCCTTTGCTTGATCTGGATGATTTTCTCAGTGGTCTCTTGAATTAGTTCTGGACCGAGTATTTGAGCTTCTCCAACTTTAGTCCAACAAACAGGTGAACGACACTTTCGACCATAAAGTGCTTCGAATGGTGCGGCCTTGATGCTAGCGTGATAAGCTAATTGTTATATGAGAACTCGACTAGTGCCAAGAGGTTAACCCAACCCTTTCCAAAGTCGAATAGCACAAGCAAACAAGATTGAGCCAAACGCCTGAAACAGGGGGGCAGCATATCCTCGAGAGATGAATGGTCCCCTCGCTATGCCCGTCTGTTTGTGGAAGGTAACGCAGTACTCATATCTAAAATTAGTACCCAAAGCATTCTTAAGTGACCACCGAACTTTGATGCGAATCTTGGTCTCGATCACAAATATTGAGACAGTTATTCCATGTCTCTTGACCACCAAAACCCCCCTTCAGGTACATTCTTGCAAGTTTATCCAAAGAGATCAGTCTCTCTCATCCGGTGGAAGATCGGCAAGACTTAGTGAAGTCGGGTCAACAATTCACCCAAATGGTGTCGTAGCCTTGCGACGACTTAGGAAGCTTAGTAACAAAATCCATGGTGATGTTGTCCCACTTCCATTCAGGTATCTTAGTACATCTGTTATAACCTGGCTGTATTAGTATTTTAATTTGGGACTCCGTGCTGATCCACCAGTCCTACAAATACGCCATAACAAGGTTAACTCAAGCTCTGCCATTTAGGCACAGGTTCCAATCAGCACCGGGCTCTAACTTTTTGTCTCTAATCCTCTTCGGGAAATTTAGCATTTAAACACATTCCCCCAACGTCTTCCCTCATAAAGTTTCTTGGTTTCGTGCTTCAAGTTGAGCATTACAGGATCTGTTTGGGAAGATCCGGCTAACATCATGACTAAGGCTCGAACTCTTAACGGTGGTTCTCGTTCTTTCTTGCTCAAAGCATTAGCAACGACAATTGCTTTCCCTGGGTGATAATGAATATCGCAATCGTAATCACTTAGCAACTCTAACCGTCGGCGTTGCCTCGTGTTCAACTCTTTTTGATCTAAAATGTGTTGCAAACTCTTGTGATCGGTGAACACCGTACACTTAGTTCCATATAAATAATGTCTCTAGATCTTGAGAGCGAACACCACTGCACCAAGTTCTAAATCATGAGTTGTATAGTTCTTCTCATGAATCTTCAACTGGCGTGATGCATAAGAAATCACTTTTTCTCTCTGCATCAATACAGCGCCCAAACCCCTACTTTCGAAGCATCGGCATATAGCGATGAAATCTCGCTTCCTTCAGGTAATGCCAAGATTGGTGCACGTGCACAGGTTTTGCTTCAACTTGAAAAAGCTGCTTCTTGTTTATCGCCCCACTCAAACTTGACCTTCTTTTGAGTAAGCTTAGTCATTGGTTTGGCGATCTTTGAAAACCCTTCAATGAATCTTCGATAGTACCCAGCAAGACCTAAAAATTGACGAATCTCCGTTGGTGACTTAGGAGATGTCCAATCTTTAATGGATTCAATCTTGGCTGGATCCACATGAATTCCTTCACATACGATTCAAAAAAAAAAACAATGATCGAGAACTGTACTTTAGGAATCCAAAAGTCGCATTGGAAAAACTTTGCAATACAACTCCTCTTTCATCACAACTCCAATATTTATCTTCAGATGCTCATCGTGCTCTTAAGCTTGCTCTTAGGAAAAGATCAAAATAGCGTCAATAAAGACAATTACGAATGTTGACCCAGATAAGGTTTGCACCTATAAGTTACAACGCGTGTTCATGAGGTCCATAAACACAGCAGGTGCGTTTGTCAAACCAAACGGCATAACTTGAAATTCGTAATGGCCATAACGAGTTCTGAAGGCAGTCTTCGGAAATGTCTTCTTCTCGAACCCTCAGTTGGGATAACCTGTCCGTAGTTTTCGATCTTTGAGTAGACACACGACCCTGAAGCAAATCAAATAAATCATCAATTCCTTGGAGCGGATAACGTTCTTCACCGTTAATTTATTTCAATTCCTGGTAATCCATGCACATCCGGAATGATTCATCTTTCTTCTTGACAAACAAGACCGGAAGCTCCCCAAGGAGAGACGAACTGGTCATAAAAAGCCTTTATACGAACAGCTCTTTTCAGTTGCTCAGATAATCTTTCATCCGGAAAGGCGCCAAACGCAAAGGTCCCGGGTGCTACAGATGCAGCAACCAGGTACCAAATCAATTTGAAACTCCAGAAGACCAACTTGTCCGAGTCGGAGGAAGACCCGACAAGTCCCCTCAGGAAAAGCATTCAGAAAAGTCTTGACGTTTTTGGTAACGTCCTCAAGTCGCTCATCTCCGACTTGACTCAACCTCTTTTGCAGGAAAACGGCATGTGCCAAAAAAAAAAGATAGGAAATCCATCTTCGCATTACTTTCTAGCCGTTTTAGTGCACGAAATGATATTTAATCGTGTCGCATTTCCCTGATTACTTCCATCATCATGTATGATTAAGGTTTCATTTCCCCAGGGAATGCGGACAATCTTCTCGGCACACACAATGACCGCTTGGTATTTCGCCAACCAATCCATACCGATTATCGCATCGAAACTACCAAGTTCTATGGGCATTAAATTTATGTTAAATGGGTGGTTTAAGAGATTCTCTAATGGCGAGAAAAATTCGATAATGATTTATCCTAGGGCGACTAGTGTGGGGGGTGATGTGTCTCGGCTTAGGATTTGATATAAGATGATGCCGACTTTATAGTAAGACGGAGTGAAGGTCTGCTTAGTTGATAGGGTTACTAATTCGATTTTCAAAAGTAAACGCGTTTCATGAATACGCACACAAAACATGATATAAGTAGAAAATTATTTTCTTAACAAGAGGTTTTTAGAGTGACTACTCTCAGCACGGCATGGTACCTTCCTGAATTATACATAGTTGATCAGGCCATGTATAATTTAGGACTAACGATGCATTGCTCATTTTCGTCAAAATAGCGTTATAATTTCATGATATTCGAGAGAGTAGTTTGTAAGAGTAAATAAGGAACCTAAGTTAATATTGACGAAATTCTCATAATACGATAATTTGATAGATAATTTAAAATCATTCGTACAACTAAATATTAAGGGAAATACAACGAGAATTCCTAAGGAAATAAAGTTTAAGATCGCTCCAACTAGGGATTGCTAGGCAAGCAAGCAACTTACACTCTTTTTAAGATCCCGATCCAATCATCCTTAAATGTTGGTTAGGGTTTTGATCTTTCTCCTCCTCTTAAGGTATGCACCAACTCCATGTGCGCTAGTACCTCCAGTGTACAAGGAGCCAATTTGGTTATTTATACTTTTGGTTTTCTTTCGCTCTGGGCAATCCCTCTTGTAGTGCCCTTGATTCCCACATTCATAGCAATTAACCTTCTGACTTGTCCCCGTGCCTCTTTGGTTGTTAGTAGTATTGTCATTTGTAGGTCTCCTACAGTTACGGACCAGATGGCCCACTATGTTGCACCTGTGGCATTTGGGAGGACATGGACCATCATGATGATAGTTGCATTTAGGACACAACGGCTTGGCCCCGCCGTAATGTTTCTTCTCCCCGTGCCCTGCAGCATAATCTTTGACAGTATTTTGCCTCTTGTTCGGCTGCTGTTGGTTCTGATTATTCTTGGAAGTGTTATTCAACTTCCTCTTGTTCTCAGCCTGGCGTTCGGAAAGAGTGCTGATCTTTTTGTCCACAAACGTTCTGACTGCGACAAACAGCATCACTATTGGACACTTCCTCTTGAAGGTCTCAGACTTTCCACACTTATAACTAGGTGTGAGTTCGGTGATTCCTAGCAGCAGTAGGATTCCTACACTCCTGGGTCATGTGGTCAACCTTCTTGCAATTCCCGCCCTTTATAGTACATTGCCCATTATGGTTACCTTCCCACTTTCTCTTGTTGTTAGCATTCCTGCTACCTTGCATTCTTGTTGTTCGGATCTGGCTTATTGACTTACGGGCCCATGTTAGTTGTCGGTCTCATAAATGGCAAAAAGCCTCGATAGCATTAGACCACTCGCTCAGCTATAACCCGAGCAATTTCCTCAACACTCATCCCATGATCAACAGTTGTCATGTTTCCTAAAGTCACAAGGGAACAAAATGTATATATAATTTCATTCAAGAGGTAAAAATATGACACTCTGTGATCCAACAAACTAGTAAAGGTGAGACCACGTTATGCATAATAAAAATTAACCACCGCAACCATGGTATAAAATAAATCCCTATCAACAGTAGCATGATCATGATCCAACAACGTAGTTTATACTTAATACATCGTTTTAACATGAGTAAGAGTACAAGCTTTTTTATTAACCTACCAACCGAGTATTACTCAAGTTTAGTGGAATACAAAGTGAGCTACACTGACAAATCAATTTGTCTATGGACGGGTGCCTCTCAAGAATTCATAGAATGCTAGACTCTATTTATCTTTAAGTGACTCAACATCTCTGGTGGTGTGAATGATGAAGGTAGTGTAGAAGCAACTTGGTAATGCCTGCCTTAGCAGAAGGTGATCTGTGGAGTAAGGTTTAAAAAGACATCCGTACTATAGGATTTGGTCTCAAAAGACAAGATGATATTGGTGTGGCTAGGTGGGTGGTAAAGAAGCAGACTCCTCACACAATGCCTCTGTATTCTTACTTGAAGATAGGAATCATACTGTAGGTACAGTAGGAGGGATCTGACTGGAGCTAGGTGCTCCTCCTCCTCCCAGTCCTCCTTAACCTTGCTCAACATAATCATCATCGTAGTCATCATCAGATTAACTAACATTATCATAATTGTCTCATCCGTCGGCAGGATGGTCAGCAGGATCCTCCTCAGGGTCCTCCTTATCCTCTTTCGGATCGGAGTCAGCAATGTAGCCTGGTGATAGGGGCTGTAGGTGAGGCATAAGCCAGATAAGGCTGATCCGTCATTGGTCCCCTCTATCTCCCACAGAAGCTCACCTGGAAATCTCCATGGCTTCGAATTAATATAAACAGAACGTGTAGGAAAAACGACGATAATGAAAACAATCTGCTAGCAACGAGCAAAACTTTTAAACTTATATAAATATATAATATAAGGCTGTATGGTAAATACAAGTATCTCTTAATGCATAAATAAATGATGGTAAGGTATCATATTCGATAGCTTAATGTTTAGGTAGCGCTTAGGACCTACGAGCTTATCGTACTACCTTGCCTAAAGAAATATTCCCCTATTTATATAAATAACTCTTATATAAATAATTGCAGAGTTGCGCGAAAGAATGCAAACTCATCTTTGTATATATACAATATACCCTCATAGTAATATACGTACTATAATATAAACACGTATATCAATTATGAATGCATCTAGTCCCACTAATGCAATCAACTAGTGTGTCATGTAAGCATCTAGTAAAACTAACTAATGCAAACAACTAGTGTGTGTCCCATAAAAACCCTTTTTATGAATGCAATGTTTGAAAATGGTTATAGTCCAGCAAAAACATTTTGACCTGGTTCTCTATAACCTTGGCTCTTGATACCAATCTGTAACACCCCCAAATTGGGTCGCAGCGGAATAAGGGTCCGGGGCGTGTTACTTCAAGATCAATAGCACAAGATATATATAAGAACGACACAAAAAGTCGTTTAAAATGATACATTGGATTTAATTGAAAGACTTAATACAAAAGCATATAGCTTCACTTGTTCATTGTTGAATATTACAAAAGTTGACAATACATTTCCCAAAATATGATGCACCTAAAAACTTTAAGTGTGCAATCAAAATGTAACCCAATGCATCCCTTTCAACCCTGCTATTGACCTCCTAAACACATTGCTTAAAAAACGTCAACAATAATTTTGGTGGAATTCATAGGTATGATAAATCAAAATATGCATGACCACAAGACCATTTAAATTGGACCTATGCACACATGGTTCATTCCACACCCAAACTAGATTACATAAACACAACGCTCAAGACACTGAAGCTCGCAATCTTCTTGCAATTAAAACTATATATTGCAATTACGCCCATCCGATGTCTAACCCTAAACATCCAAAATTCGACATGCTATAGACGTTCGTTCGCGGTGATAGCTAGTCCACCCGCACGGTGGAGGTCGTTTCCCGAATAAGATCTAATAAAATAACATTCGCGCTCACATAATGAAGTACCCAACTACATCTAGACAATTGACAGTTCAGGACATTGGACTTAACGGGGTTATCGCAACTTAGGCAAACATAGTAATCAATACTTTGCGTCCAATTATAAAACAAAGACATGTTTCCACCCCATAATAATAAATCATGAATCGTAAAAATGTGGGGCTATGAACTCACCTTGAGTTCTGATAATCCAAATATCGCAGATAAAGCGTCACGTAAAAGATCGAATGCAACCTAAATTATCATAGGTCGTATAAGTACCGAGTACTTGAATATAATCTTATAGTTGTTACATCGTACTATCGTTCGGGCTATCATAATTTAAGAGGTCATGACATGACGTTCGAGGAGTTAGGACACTTTAAATCATAAATCCAACAACTCGTCGAAACGCCATCCGAAGAGGCCTCATTATGAAACTCCCTAGTAATATAGTACTTTGATAACCACATATAATTCTATATAGCTCAATCACCAACTAATGGTTTTGGTAAAATTACGTTTAATAAGTTAAAACGTTTAAAATTACCGTTTTAGTAAAACTAGCATAACTTTTGCGTTTTAAGCCCGATTTTGACGTTTCTTATGCCCATCTTTTCGTATTAGGACGAGTTATCATAATTTGACATTTTCGATGCCCTCCTGGGTGAAACTGTAACTTTTACTGTTCACATCATACTGGACTTTATATTAAAAAATCGAATTTTGTTTGTCGTAAAAACCTGTAAGTGTCGTATTTATTCGTTACTAGCTTCCGATTTTTACGATTCTTTTGAGACGTTCTCGTTTTTTTGAAAAGTTTCTATAATTTTATGAGGTTACATCATACAAAAATATAACTTTCTGTTCATAGAAAATAGTAACTTTTATAAAAATAGTTTTTATAAAAGTTTTAAATTTGTCGTTAAACTCGCGAAATTCATAACTCATTCGTTATTAATTGAAAAATTACGATTCTTATCATTTTGGAATCCTAAAAATATGTATTATTTGTTAAAAATATCAAACTTGCTGTTTGATATAAATTTTATAAAAATTATTTAAAAACTAGGTCGTATAATTAACGTATAACACGTTTTTTAACGTTAACTTTCGTTATAAACCGTTTAACAAGTTTCTTACCTTTTCGGAATTCAGTCGAGATTGTAATTATCTTTATTAAAACATAAAATCCCCTGTTTGGAATTCGAAAACCTACTGCCCTATATGATCTTTCATATAATTATTTATATAATATGTTTTATATATACTTTTCAATCTCCCAATTTACCACAAGTCTTTTATAATTATATATATCATATGTTATACATATAATAATGTCCATAAGTTCATATTTGTCCAAGATCATCAAGATCACAAGTTATTAACTTTACATGAAATCATAAACTTTCCAAATTAACTTTTAATTACAAGTTTATATATGAACTTTTTATGCTTAAACCGAGATTACAAGACTTATATATTCTTTATTTCATGATATTACCACAACATAATAGTGAGAAAGTGTACAAAATCATAATCACAAGAAAAATTATATTTTTCATGTTCAAAAGTAATCCTAATGGTGATTTCACTATATAGCACATTATATACATAAAAACTCATAAAATGAAAGCATAAAGGTTTAAAATAGACCTTATGATGAATGATGATGGTGATAAACAAATACTAAACCCGTGTTTAGCCTTAAAATCCAAACTTGCACAAAGAAAACCCTTGTTTTCTTCAATAAAATCCCTAGCTTCCTTTTCTTGATTATTACTTGTGAAAGGGTAGCCAATGCTTGGGATCACCTTAGAATATCTTAGGATAGATGTGTATAGGAGTGTATGGGTTGTAGAAAAATTGATATGGGTTTGTGTGGAGGGGGTGTTTGTGCCGTAGCATATAGAGAGACAAAGGGGGAGATTTTGTGAATTTTTACCAGTTTTAAGCATGTATGATTTCTCTCATCACTTAGATACATGTATATATATGCAAGACTTAGTCAAGGGGACAAGGTATGGTCTTGGTCTTGGTCTAAGTCAAAGAGACAAGGCATGGAATTAGTATTAAAGTGAAGGCATGGTGTGGTTTTAAATGAGAAGGTATGGATGTACATTTGACCAAAGTGGATTTTCTTGATATATCTTTGTATACAATGCAAGAATTTCGGCCAAAGAGTGATATAAGTGAGATATTTTTGTAACTTTTATGTATTGGGTATAAAAGTGGGTATTTGTTGAAGCGTAGAAAAGTTTTGGTGGTTCCGGGAGTGCCTAAACGCAATTTATGTTCCGCGAAACGTTTACACTTTCACGTATCCATAAAAATAAATAAACAAAGTTAATAGAAAGATTCTCAAAGATAATTATATAACCTTGCTTGATGCAAACGTTTAATCGATTGATGCCCGTTTACATTGAACGCTAATTTTTAGCTTACTCATTTATCTTAACATTTATGATTTAAAGCAAATGCATACAATACAAAAGGTACATTGTGGTGTGATTTATGATGTCGTCTTTTCCTTGAAAACACCAGGGTGTTATATTTAATTCAATACCTTTAGTAGTAAATTTTCGTAATGAAAATTTACATAATTACTTTTTATGAATAAATTTTTTCATTAATCTTTATACATTATGTGATTAACAAACCGTAGAGAGAATTGGAACAAACTATTAATAATGTAATAGCCATTATATTCTATCACAGAGACTTATTTTTTAGTATCCTTCTTTAGTCCCTATCTTTTTCTTTGTGCCCCTATTGTTCGTATAGGAACCCAAAGTCATTTTGATTCATTAGATTTCGATCATGGGAGTTTTGAAAAACCTACTTGTACCTTTAAGTGTGAGTTTTTCTCCCCGCGCCTAGCCACGATGGCCATCGAAAGCAAACCATTAAGCTTCCTAAACAGGTCAAATGACCACACACTTATGATTTGACACAGATACATTAGGTGCAAAATAGATGATCATTCCAAGTACTGTTGGGTCATAAGACGCCAAACCAACATCTTAAGGATTATATAAAAATGTAGAAACAATTAACCATAATGGGGCGCGTCAAGAGGAACAACGCAACTACTTCTCTTCCAATTCCTCTCTGTCACGATCAAGCGTAGAAATTGGTTGATTTGAATGTCTCACCTGCGGGGATTCCATGCTCGACTTCGGGATGATCTACATGTTGTTAATCTCACTTAGTTTTTTCCTACCAGGGGATAACTACCACAGCACTTGTAAATACATCTGGATGTTCCA
>BQNB010009759.1:17500-85886 GCA_026074375.1 Tanacetum coccineum
AAGGGCACAAAGAAAAAGATAGACTAAAGAAGGCTACTAAAAAAATAAAGTCTCTGTTGATAGAAATAATGGCTAAAAACATTATTAATATTTTTCAATCTCTCTACGGTTTGATAATCACAAAATGTATAAACGATTAATGAAAAATTATTCATAAACAAGTAATTAGTAGTAAATTTTCATTACGAAAATTTAATCACTTAAAGGTATGAATAAATATAACACCCTGTGTTTTCAAGACAAAGACGACATCGATAAATCCACAATGTACCTTTTGTATTGTATGCATTTGCTTTAAATCATAAATGTTAAGCTAAATCGAGTAAGCTAAAAATTAGCGTTCAATGTAAACGGGCATCAATCAATTAAATGTTTACATCAAGCAAGGGTTATATAATTATTTTGAGAATAATTATTAACTTTGTTTATTTTATTTTTATCGGATACGTAAAGTGTAAACGTTTCGCGATAAATTGCGTTTAGGAACTCCCGGAACCACCAAAACTTTTCTACGCTTCAACAAATACCCACTTTTATACCCAATACATAAAAGTTACAAAAATATCTCACTTATATCACTCTTTGGCCGAAATTCTTGCATTGTATACAAAGATATATCAAGAAAATCCACTTGTCCAAATGGTACATCCATACCATTCTCATTTAAAACCACACCATGCCTTCTCATTAATACTACACCATGCCTTGTCTCTTTGACTTAGACCAAGACCAAGACCATCCCTAAGACCATACCTTGTCCCCTTGACTAAGTCTTGCATATATATACATGTATCTAAGTGATGAGAGAAATCATACATGCTTAAAACTTGGTAAAAATTCACAAAATCTCCCCCTTTGTCTCTCTATATCTATGGCATCAAACACCCACCACACAAACCAATAACAATTTTTTCTACAACCCATACACTCAATACACCAGCTAATCCTAAGATTATTCTAAGGTGAACCCAAGCATTGCTACCCTTTACACAATTAAAATAATCAAGAAAAGGAAGCTAGGGATTTTATTGAAGAAAACAAGGGTTTTCTTTGTGCAAGTTTGGATTTTAAGGCTAAACACGGGTTTAGTATTTGTTTATCACCATCATCATTTATCATAAGGTCTATTTTAAACCTTTATGCTTTCATTTTATGAGTTTTTATGTATATAATGTGCTATATAGTGAAATCACCATTAGGATTACTTTTGAACATGAAAAATATTTATTTTTCTTGTGATTATGATTTCGTACACCTCTCAAATATTATATGTTGGTAATATCATGAAATATAAAGAATATATAAGTCTTGTACAATCTCGGTTTAAGCATAAAAAGTTCATATATAAACTTGTAATTAAAAGTTAATTTGGAAAGTTTATGATTTCATGTAAAGTTAATAACTTGTGATCTTGATGATCTTGGACAAATACGAACTTATGGACATTATTAAAACACAACAAAATGAATAAATATAATTATAAAAGACTTGTGGTAAATTGGGTGATTGAAAAGTATATATAAAACATATTATATAAAAAAATAATATGAAAAGATCATATAGGGCAGTAGGTTTTCGAATTCCAAACAGGGGATTTTATGTTTTAATAAGATAATACAAATCACGACGATTCGAAAAGGTAAGAAACTTGTTAAACGGATTAATAACGAAAAAGTTACGTTAAAAACGAGTTATAAGTTAATTAAACGAAGTTTATAAAATAATTTTTATAAAATTTATATCAAACAGCAAGTTTGATATTTTTAATAAATAATACATATTTTTAGGATTCCAAAATGATAAGAATCGTAATTTTTCAATTTAAAACGAATGAGTTTAAGAATTTCGCGAGTTACGACAATTAAACTTTTATAGAAACAATTTTATAAAATTACTATTCAAGACAGAAAGTTATATTTTATGTAAACTGCTCATAAAAGTTAATAGGAACTTTCAAAAAAACGAGAACGTCCTCAAAAGAATCGTTAAAAACGGAGCTATAACGAATAAAATACGACACTTACAGGTTTTACGACAACAAATACGATTTTAATAAAAGTCACGTATGATGTGAACATTAAAGTTACTTTATCACAGAGGGTCATCAAAAATGTCAATTAGATAACTCATCCTAATACGAAAGATGGGCCCATTAATAACGTCAAATCGGGATATAAAACCAAAAGTTAAGCTATTTTACTAAAACATAATTATAAACCTTATTACTGTATTTAAACGCATAGTAAAATTTATGAACACAAGAACCACTGTATTGGTGATTGACCCCAATATAGAAATTATATGTGGTTATCAAAGTACTATATTACTAGGGGAGAGTTTCATATAGCCCTTCGATGCGTTTCGACGAGTTGTTGGATTTACGATTTAAAGTGTCCTAACTCCTCGAACGTCATGTCATGACCTCTTAAATTATGATAGCCCGAACGATAGTACGATGTAACAACTATAAGATTAATATTCAAGTAACTCGGTACTTATACGACCCTAAGATAATTTGTATGTTGCATTCGACTTTTACGTGACGCAATATCTGCATTTTGGATTATCAAACTCAAGGTGAGTTCATAGCCCCACATTTTTACGATTTCAATGATTTATAATTATGGGTGGAAACATGCTTTGTTTTATAAATTGGACGCAAGTATTGATTACATGTTTTGCCTTAAGTTGCGAAACCCTGATAAGTCCCCCTGTCCATGAACTGTCAATTGCATAGATGTAGTTGGGTACTACATTATGTGAGCGCGAATGTTATTTAATAGATCTATTCGGGAAACGACCTCCCCGTTCGGGTGACTAGCTATCACCGGGAACGAACGTTATAGCATGTCGAATTTGGGATGTTTAGGGTTAGACATCCGGATGGGCGTAAATTGCAATATATATTTTAATTGCAAGAAAATTGTCGAGCATCAAGTGGTCATGAGCTTAGTGAAAATGTAATCTAGTTTTGTGATGACTGCATGTGTTGCATAGTCACATAAAAAGTCTTGCGGTCCTGCATATTATGATTTATCAAACCTATGAATTCACCAACATTATTGTTGACGTTTTAAAGCAATGTTTTTAGGAGAACATAGGCATGGGATGACAATAAGCACAAGGTGCGATGGATACATTGGTGGTTTTGATTTGGATGTCATGCATTAAAGATTTTGTCGCATTTCATTTTGTTATCTGTTATGGGATGAAAATCTTTGTATTTTGATCAAGTGAACAAGTTAAGCTTCGGGCTTATGTAACAATTACTTTGTTAAATCCAATGTATCGTTTTCAAATGACTTTTTGGTCATTCTATATATATCTTGTGTTATTGATCTGAGAAGTAACACGCCCCGGACCCATATTCCGCTGCGACCCAATTTGGGGGTGTTACAGATTGGTATCAAGAGCCAAGGTTATAGAGAACCAGGTCAAATGTTTTTGCTGGACTATAACCGTTTTCAAACAACGAATTCATACAATGGGGTTTTACACGGGACATACATATGTGCATACATTCATGCATACACTACTTGTTGCATTAGTTGGTTGGACTAGATGCATTCATAATTGATATACGTGTTTATATTATAGTACGTATATTACTATGAGGGTATATTGTATATATACAAAGATGAGTTTGCATTCTTTCGCACAACTCTACAATTATTTATATAATGGCTATTTATATAAATAGGGGAATATTTCTTTAGGCAAGGTAGTACGATAAGCTCGTAGGTCCTAAGCGCTACCTAAACATTAAGCTATCGAATATGATACCTTACCATCATTCATTTATGCCATAAGTGCATACTCGTATTTACCATACCAGCCTTATATAATATATTTATATAAGTTAAGTTTTGCTCGTTGCAAGCTGTTATGTTTTCATTATCGACAGTTACCTACACATCTGTTCATATTAGTTCCGAGCCATAGAGATTCCAGTGAGCTTCTGATGAGGAGCTAGAGGGACCAATGAAGGATCAGCCTCTATCTGCTGATGCCTCACCTACAGCCCTATCACCAAGCTACATTGCTAACTTCAATCCGGAGGAGGATGAAGAGGACCCTGAGGAGGATCCTGCGGACTATCCTGCCAATGAAGGAGACAATTCTGATGATGAGTCATCTGATGATGACAACGATGATGATGATGTTGAGAAGGATGAGGAGGATGAGGAGGAGGAGGAGCACCTAGCTCCGGCCGACCCTTCTGCTGTACCTACAGATGATCCTGTCCCCTCAAGCTGAGAATACAGAGGCATTTGAGACTGATGAGTCTGCTTCTACATCACCCACCTCTCCACACCATATCATCTTGTCTTTTGAGACCAAATCCCGTGCAGTACGGATATCTATTTAATACCATACTCCACGATCATCATCTACCAAGGCATGCATTACTGAGTTTGCTGCTGCACTACCTTCATCATCACCACCACCAGAGAATGTTGAGTCACTTAAAGATAACATAAGAGTCTAGCATCTAGAATCTTGAGAGGCACCCTGGCCATAGACAAATAGATTTGTCAGTGTAGCTCATTTTGTATTCCACTAAACTTGAGTAATACTCGGTTGGTAGTGTTAATAAAAAGCTTGTACTCTTTTACTCATGTAAAACGATGTATTAAGTATTAACTTACGTTGTTGGTTATGATCATGCTACTGTACGATAGGGATTTATTTATGCCATGGTTGCGGTTATCTTATATCTATGCATAACGTGGTCTCACCTTACCTACTTGTTGGGATCACGGAGTGTCATGATTTTCCCTTGAATGAAACTTCATATACATTTTGTTCCCTGTGACTTTCAGGAAACAATGACAACTGTTGATCAAGGGATGAGTGTTGAGGAAATTGAGCGGGTTATAGCCGAGCGAGTGGCTAATGCTATCGAGGCTATTGCCATTTATGAGACGAAAACCAACATGGCCCGTAAGTCAATAAGCCAGACCGAACAACAAGAATGCAAGGTAGCAGGGAATGCTAACAACAAGAGAAAGTGGGAAGGTAACCACAATGGGCAATGTACTATAAAGGACGGGAATTGCAAGAAGGTTTATCTCACATGACCGGAAGTGTAGGAATCCAACAGTTTGCTAAGGAATCCAAACGAACTCACACCTGTTATAAGTGTGGAAATCTGAAACACTTCAAGAGTAAGTGTCCAATAGTGAAGTTTCAGAAACGTGTGGACAAAAAGATCAGCACTCTTTCCGAACGCCAGGCTGAGAATAAGAGGAAGTTGAATAACACTTCCAAGAATAATCAGAACCAACAACAGCCGAACAAGAGGCAAAATACTGGCAAAGATTATGCTGCAGGGCACGGGGAGAAGAAACATTACGGCGGGGCCAAGCCGTTGTGTCCTAAATGCAACTATCATCATGATGGTCCATGTCCTCCCAAATGCCACAGGTGCAACATAGTGGGCCATCTGGTCCGTAACTGTAGGAGACCTACAAATGACAATACTACTAACAACCAAAGAGGCACGGGGACAAGTCAGAAGGTTAATTGCTATGAATGTGGGAATCAAGGGCACTACAAGAGGGATTGCCCAGAGCGAAAGAACCAAAGTCATAAAAACCAAATTGGAGGTACTAGAGCACATGGAGTGGTGCATACCTTAAGAGGAGGAGAAACCGATCAAAACCCTAACAACATTAAGGATGAGATCGAAGCTTAAAAGAGAAAGTTGGCTCGCCTTGCCTAGCAAACCCTAAGTTGGAGCGATCTTAAACTTTATTTCCTTAGGAGTTCTCGTTGTATTTCCCTTAAATTTCAGTTGTACGAATGATTTTAAATTATCCATCAAATTATCATATTATGAGAATTTCGTCAATATTAACTTAGGTTCCTTACTTACTCTTACGAACTACTCTCACGAATATCATAAAATTATAACGCTATTTTGACGAAAATGAGCAATGCATCGTTAGTCCTCAATTATACATGGCCTGATCAACTATGTATAATTCAGGAAGATACCATGCCGTGCTGAGAGTAGTCACTCTAAAAACCTCTTGTTAAGGAAATAATTTTCTACTTATATCATGTTTTGTGTGCGTATTCATAGAACGCGTTTACTTTTGGAAATCGAATTAGTAACCATATCAACTAAGCAGACCTTCACTCCGTCTTACTATAAAGTTGGCATCATCTTATACCAAATCCTAAGCCGAGAAGCCAAGACACATCACTAGTCGCCCTAGGACAATTCGCTATCAAATTTACTCGCCATTAGAGAATTTACTAAATCACCCATTCAACATAAACTTAATACCTATAGAACTTGGTAGAGATTCGATGCCATAACGGTATGGATTGTTATAGCAAAAAACCAAGCGGTATTGTGTGGTGCCTGAAAGATTGTTCGCTATCCCTTGGACGAAATAAACCTTAATCATACACGGTGAGGAAAGAACTCAGGGAAAATGTGACACATTAAACATCATTTCGTGCACAAAAGCGAAGAAGAAAATGAAAAAGGATTACCTATCTGTTGGCACATGTCATACTAGCAAAAAGAGGTTGAAGACAAGTCGGAGAAGAAGCGACTTGAGGACGTACCAATAGTTCAAGACTTTCCTGAAGTATTTCCTGAGGACTTGCCGGGTCTTCCTCCGACTCGACAAGTGGAGTTTCAAATTGATTTGGTACCACCATGGTGCTTAGCACCTTAGCACGGGCACCTTAAAGATTAGGCGCCTATCCGAGATGAAAGAGTATCTTAGCAACTTGAAAGAAGCTGTCCTATCATAGGCTTTAAAGAGAACCCAGTTCCTCACCCTGGGGAGCTCCGGTCTTGTTTGTCAAGAAGAAAGACGGATCATTCCGGATGTGCATTGACTATCGGGAATTAAACAAACTGACAGTGAAGAACCGTTATCCACTCCCCAGAATTGATGATTTATTTGATCAGCTTCAAGGGTCGAGTGTCTACTCGAAAATCGACCTAAGGTCAGGTTATCACCAATTGAGGGTTCGAGAAGAAGACATTCCGAAGACTGCCTTCAGAACTCGATATGGACATTATGAATTCCAAGTTATGCCGTTTGGTTTGACGAACGCACCTGCCGTATTCATGGACCTTATGAATCGGGTGTGCAAACCATATCTGGATAAATTTGTAATTGTCTTTATTGACGATATTTTGATATATTCAAAGAACAAGTAAGAACACGAAGAGCACCTTAAGCAAATCTTAAATTAGCATAAGAAGAGGAGTTGTATGCCAAATTTTCCAAATGTGAATTTTGGATTCCCAAAGTACAATTCCTCGGTCATGTGATCGATAGTGAAGGAATTCATGTGGATCCAGCCAAGATTGAATCCATTAAAGATTGGACATCTCCTAAGTCACCAACGGAGATCCGTCAATTTTTAGGTCTTGCTGGGTACTATCGAAGATTCATTGAAGGGTTTTCAAAGATCGCCAAACCAATGACTAAGCTTACTCAAAAGAAGGTCAATTAGAGTGGTGGCGATAAACAAGAGCAGTTTTCAACATATGAAGCAAAATTGTGCAGTGCACCAATCCTTGGCATACTGAAGGAAGCGGAAGATTTCATCGCATACTGCGACGCTTCGAAGAAGGGTTTGGGCGTTGTATTGATGGCAAGAGAGAAAAAGTTAGTTCTTATGCATCACACCATTAAAAAATTTCATGAGACGAAATATACACTCATGATTTAGAACCTGGTGCAGTGGGTGATCGCTCCCCCCTCAAGATCTGAGACATTAATTATATGAACTAAGTGTAACGGTGTTCACCAATCACAAGAGATTGCAACACATTTTAGATCAAAAAGAAGTTGAACATGATGCAGACGCCCGATGGTTTAGAGTTGTCTAAGTGGATTACGATTGCGATATTCGATTATGCACCCCGGGAAAAAAAGCAAAATGTCTTTGCTAGATGCTTTAGCAGGAAAGAACGAGAACCACCGTAGAGTATCGAGCCTTCGTCATGACTATTAGTTTGATCTACCAAACAGAACTAAAATGCTCAGACGAAAGCGCGAAAACCAGAGAACATTAAGAGTGAAGACGTTGGGGGAATGTTGATTGAAAATGCTAAATTTCCAGAAGCGATTAGAGAACAAAAGTTGGAACCACGTACGGATGGAACCCTATGCCTCAATGGCAGAAGTTGGCTACCTTGTTATGGAGATTTACGGACTGTAATCATGCACGAGTCCCACAAATCAAAATACTCTATTCATCCGGGTTCCGACAAAATGTACCAAGACATGAAGAAGCTATATTGGTGGCCCAACATGAAAGCCGACATTGCCACCTATGTTAGCAAGTGTTTGACCTGTGCTAAGGTCAAGGCCGAACATCAAAGGCCATCAGATTATTGTGTACAAGAGTTAACCCAAGATACCCGAATGGAAGTGGGACAACATCACTATGGATTTTGTCACGAAGCTTCCTAAGACGTCTCAAGGCTATGACACAATTTGGGTGATCGTTGACCGACTCACTAAGTCTGCGATCTTCACACCGATGAGAGAGACTGATCCTTTAGACAAACTTGCAAGAATGTACCTGAAGGAGGTGGTCACGAGACATGGAATACCTGTCTCAATCATTTGTGATCGCGACCCGAGATTCGCATCAAATTTCTGGAGGTCACTTCAGAACGCTTTGGGTACTAATTTGATAATGCAGTAAACTGCGTACCATCCCAAAACAGACGGGCAAAGCGAGAGGACCATTCAAACTCTCGAGGATATGTTGCGTGCTTGTGCAATCGACCTTGGAAAGGGTGGGTTAACCATTTGCCATTAGTCGATGTTCTCCATATAACAATAGCTATCAACTGCCAGTCAATCAAGGCCGCACCTATTTGAAGCACTTTATGCGAAAGTGTCGTTTACACTGTTTTGCTGGACTGAGAGTTTGGAGAAGCCAAATACAATGGTACAGAACTAATTCAAGATACCACTGAGAAAATCAACCAGATCAAGCATAGGATGCTATATGACCAGCCAGTGATCGACAAAAGAGTAACTGCCGATCTGAAGCAAACCAATGGAATCCCAAGTCGTGGATAATAGTTATGCTCAGGTAGTTTCGCCTTGGAAAGGGGTCGTACGTTTTGGCAAACTGGGGAAGTTAAACCCTAGGTATGTTGGACCTTTCAAGGTGTTAGAAAAGGTTGGAGAGGTTGCTTACAAGCTCGAGCTTCCAGAAGAATTAAGCAGAGTTCATAATACGTTTCATGTATCTAATTTGAAAAAGTGTCATGCCGACGAACCATTAGCCGTTCCGTTGGATGGACTTCATCTTGATGACAAACTCCATTTTGTTGAGGAGCCGGTAGAAATAGTGGGCCGTGAAGTTAAACGGTTGAAGCGAAGGCGGATCCCATTAGTCAAGGTTCGATGGAACTCAAAGAGAGGTCCTGAGTTCACATGGGAACGTGAAGACCAATTCAAGAAGAAATACCCACACCTCTTCACCAAGACCGCATCGTCGTCAAGTGCTGCATTGAGAGCCTTGAGGACAAGGCTCGTTTAACGGGGGAAGTCTATAACACCCGGTGTTTTCAAGTCATTGACGACGTCGATAAATCTACTATTTATTTTTAGCGTTGTACGCGTTTGCTTGTAATTTCATGAATTAAGTTTAAATCGCGTAAGCTAAAAATTAGCGTTCAATGTAAACGGGCATCAAGCAATTAAATGTTTACATCAAGCAAGGGTTAAGTAATTATTTTGAGGATAATTATTAACTTTGTTCATTTTATTTTTATCGGATACGTAAAGTGTATACGTTTCGCGATAAATTGCGTTTAGGCACTCCCGGAACCACCAAAACTTTTCTACACTTCAACAAATACCCCAGAGTAGAAAGGGGGGGGAAAAATCATTTTATACCCAATACATAAAAGTTACAAAAATATATCATGTATATCATATATATGCCGAATTTATGGCAATTGATACAATGATATAAAGAAAATCTACCATTTGGTCAATGTACATCACTTCTCATTTAAACCACACCATACCTTGTCTCTTTGACTAAGACCAAGACCATAGACCATCCCTAAGACCTCACCATGTTCTCTTGACTAAGACTTGCACCATTTATATACATGTATCTAGTAAGAGAATTCATACAAGCAAAATACTTAGCAAAAAAAATCAAACTATACTCCCTTTTGTCTCTCTATATGCTACGGCAAGAATCAAAGACCAAACCAAATCCATATCAATTTTTCTACAACCCATACACTCCTATACACATCTATCCTAAGATATTCTAAGGTGATCCCAAGCATTGGCTAACCTTTTACAAGTAATAATCAAGAAAAGGAAGCTAGGGATTTTATTGAAGAAAACAAGGGTTTTCTTTGTGCAAGTTTGGATTTTAAGGCTAAACACGGGTTTAGTATTTGTTTATCATCATCTTCATACACCATAAGGTCTACTTGAACTCTTTATATTCTTGTAAACTTTCTTTGATATGCATATGTTATTTCTATTTAGTTTAATCACCATTTAGGATTTTATCATGAAAATGGAGTTTATACTTGAAATGATCACATGGATTACTTTTATATATGTTGTGTTATTACATATATCATGTTAAAAATGATGATAAAATATTGTATCATGTTGTTTTGGTGTAAACATGATTATGGGTTAATTAGGGTTTTTATGATCTCTTAATATGTTTTAAGTTAAAGAAATATATATGACAAGTTAATATTGATTATGAACTTATACACATGTTTTATGGTTAGTAATATGAAGTTATAAATGGATACCTAAGTATTTTTACAATCTTATAATTTTAAAAGCCTTTTTAAAAAGTCTAAAGTGGTAAAACATAAAAACTAGGTCAAAAATGGACTTATGAATTTTAATTTGAACATTCTGTCCAAAAGTGTCTTAAAAATATACTTATTTTATTTTTTAAAGAAATACCATTTCACACGATTCCGAAAAAGAAGGAAACTTGTCAATACGGATTAATAACGAAAAAGTTACGGTAAAAACAAGTTATACGCTATTAAACGGAGTCGTAAAAGAATTTTTATAAAAACATTTTATAAAAATTGTATAAACAGCAAGTGTTGATATTTTTAACAAATTATACATATTTTTAGGATTCCAAAATGATAAGAATCGTAATTTTTCAATTAATAACGAACGAGTTATGAATTTCGCGAGTTTACAATAATTAAAGTAACTTTATAAAACTATTTTTATAAAATTTACTTTCATGCAGAAAGTTTACATTTTTGTAACCTCATAAAATTAATAAGAACTTTCAATAACGTGAACGTCCTCAGAAAGAAACGTTAAAAACGGAGTTTATATTGAATTTTAATTAAACAAATAAAAATACGACATTACGAGTATGACGACAACAAAATACGATTTATATAAAGGATCCACGTCTGATGTTAAAAACAGTAAAATTACTGTATCACACATAGGGTCAAAAATAATCGAAATGTCAAATTATATAACTCGTTCCTAATCCGAAAATATGGGCATATAGAAAACGTTAAAAATCGGGCTTAAAAAAAACGCAAAAGTTATGCAGTTCTACTAAACGATAAATATATAAACGTTTGCTTATTAAACGAATGTTACCAAAACCATTAGTTTGATGATTGAACTAATAGAAATATATGTGGTTATCAATACTATTTTACTAATGGAGGTTTCATAAGAGGCCGTTCCTCGGATGGTCGTAATCGACGAGTTGTTAGATTTACGATTCTTAAGTGTCCTAACTCCTCGCACGTCATGTCCTCGACTCTTACAATTATGATGAGGCCTGAACGATAGTACGATATAACAACTAAAAGATATATATTCAAGTACTCGGTTACTTATACTACCTATGATAATTTTAGGTTGCATTTCGACTCTATTAAGACGTGAACGCCATTATTTGAGAAATTTGGATACCAGAACTCAAGGTGATGTTCATAGCCCCAACATTTACATAACGATTTCAATGATTTATAAATATGGGGTTGAAACATGCTTTGTTTTATAAAATGGACGCAATATTGATACATGTTTCAGCCTAAGTAGCGGATAAACCCAATTTAACCCAATAACATGAACTGTCAATGCTAGTTGTAAGTTTGGTAGGGTTAATTAATGATTATCAAGTTTTAAATTTATATTTAGCCGACAAACCTAAAGACCACACTCTAACGGGCAGTGTACCCAATCAAGATGTAGCTTCGTGGTAAGTAGGTTGTCGAACACTAAGAGCGAACGTTAACCTAATATTCTATATGTATTTTAGTCTATCTTGATTTGTCTAATTACTTGTTAAACCTATGATATACATATTTACTAGTGGTAAAGGGGGGGCTTTAAGCCTGAGAGATTGACACAGGTTTAGTGGTGACAAAGATTAATCCTAAACACAATAAACACAAAAGGCAAACAATCACAAGACAAAGAAGCGGTTCAAGCCAAATAATAAAAAACTATATTAACCATGTTAAATCTGATTACAAGTTGGTTTGTTTGTTTTGGTGCAATGGCTACTTATTTCGAGGTGGCATATCATTCTTAAGACTTAGGGGGTTCTTCTTCCTAAGACCTATATACGAATAATCCTGTCACGATCAATGCATCCGCATAAAGCATCCTTTAGTCTAATTATAATCTACCATAGGGAATTAAAGCAGTGGTGATCCTGTTAATACCCTAGCCCATGAGGACTTTACCCACTTATTGCTTGATGTTGTTTAATATGTCGGTAGTCCACCACCCAAATCAATTACCAATTAATTAAGAACGATACTGGTTGAATAATTATCGGGTCACCTGCCGGTCCAACTAAGCTCATAATCAAAGGGTAAAGACATGGTGTCATTCGTGATCCTATTGGTCCAAGCATACAAAACACAACATGGAGAGCTATCCCGGCATCTAGATTACGGGTTAAGTCTCACTAGACCCAGTTGAATGATAGGTCACATGTACAAGTACATAAACAAGTATAAGGCGATAAACATAATTAAACAATCAATGATAAATTAAGCATGTTGGATTAAAACAAACCAAACATTAAAAGCTTTATTAACATGGCTAATACCCGAGGGTATTAGCCCATAATTATTGTAATTTTACAAGCGTGATCAAACAATTGAAAATCGAATGATTAAGAAAGTAAGGATTACACGATGTCTTCTATTGAATGGTGGTTGATGCTTGACCTTGGTTGCTTCTAATATCTTGGAAAATTCATCTTCAATGAGTATGGTATAGAGAATATAATTTTTGCACCCTGAAACTTGTTTTTTAGTCTCGTATTTATAGTATCTGAAAATCACCTGGATACACCGTATGGAGAGAGGTGCATACGGCGTATAGGGTTAATTTCCTTAGAGTCCGCGATAAGATCAAATAAATCAAGACTAATTACTATAAATCATATTAATTGCATATCTATGACTAATGACCAGCCGTGCATACGGTGTATAGGCGAAGAGTGATACGCCGAATAGGGAATTGATCTTTTACGCGTAGTCTTGTGATGAGCTGGCACTGATACGCCATATCTTCTTTCCTAGATACGACGTATAGTAGCAGATAATAGTTTTCTTCAAATGTTTTCGTTTAAGCTCCGGAATTGCGCCTTTTAGCTTTGATCCCCCCGGCTCCTAGCCTCCCACCACCATAGCATTTTGCGCGCTGAGACAAATCCCGTACAGTACGATGCTAATTTAACACCATACTCCACGATCACCATTTGCTAAGGCAGGCATTACCGAGTTGCTGCTACACTACCTTTATCATCACCACCACCAGAGAATGTTGAGTCACTTAAAGATAACATAAGAGTCTAGCATCTAGAATCTTGAGAGGCACCCTGGCCATAGACAAATAGATTTTTGTCAGGTATCTCTTTGTTATTCCACCTAAACTTGAGTAATACTCGGTTGGTAGTGTAAATAAAAAGCTTGTACTCTTTTACTCATGTAAAACGATGTATTAAGTATTAACTTACGTTGTTGGTTATGATCATGCTACTGTACGATAGGGATTTATTTATGCCATGGTTGCGGTTATCTTATATCTATGCATAACGTGGTCTCACCTTACCTACTTGTTGGGATCACGGAGTGTCATGATTTTCCCTTGAATGAAACTTCATATACATTTTGTTCCCTGTGACTTTCAGGAAACAATGACAACTATTGATCAAGGGATGAGTGTTGAGGAAATTGAGCAGGTTGTAGCCCAGCGAGTGGCTAATGCTATCGAGGTTGTTGCCATTTATGAGACGAAAACCAACATGGCCCGTAAGTCATTAAGCCAGACCGAACAACAAGAATGCAAGGTAGCAGGGAATGCTAACAACAAGAGAAAGTGGGAAGGTAACCACAATGGGCAATGTACTATAAAGGGCGGGAATTACAAGAAGGGTGGCCACATGACCCGGGAGTGTAGGAATCCTACTGTTGCTAGGAATCAACGAACTCACACCTGTTATAAGTGTGGAAATCTGAAACACTTCAAGAGTAAGTGTCCAATAGTGAAGTTTCAGAAACGTGTGGACAAAAAGATCAGCACTCTTTCCGAACGCCAGGCTGAGAATAAGAGGAAGTTGAATAACACTTCCAAGAATAATCAGAACCAACAACAGCCGAACAAGAGGCAAAATACTGGCAAAGATTATGCTGCAGGGCACGAGGAGAAGAAACATTACGGCGGGGCCAAGCCGTTGTGTCCTAAATACGACTATCATCATGATGGTCCATGTCCTCCCAAATGCAACAGGTGCAACATGGTGGGCCATCTGGTACGTAACTGTAGGAGACCTATAAATGACAATACTACTAACAACCAAAGAGGCACGGGGACAAGTCAGAAGGTTAATTGCTATGAATTTGGGAATCAAGGGCACTACAGGAGGGATTGCCCAAGCGAGCAGAACCAAAGTCATACAAAAACAAATTGGAGGTCCTAGAGCACATGGATGGTGAATACCTTAAGAGGAGGTGAAACCGATCAAAACCCTAACAACATTATGGATTGAGATCGAAGTTTAAAAGAGAAAGATGGCTTCGCCTTGCCGAAGCAAACCCTGAAATTGGAGCTATCGTACACTTTATGTCCTTAAGAGTTCTCGTTGTATTTCCCTTCAATTTCAGTTGGTACGAATGATTTCAAATTATCTACAAATTATTCGATTGTGAAAAATTTCGTCAATATTAACTTAGGTTCCTCATTTACTCCTAACAAACTACGCTCCTCACAAATATCATGAAATCATAACACTATTTTGACGAAAATGAGCAATACATCGTTAGTCCTCAATTATACATGGCCTGATCAACTATGTATAATTCAGGAAGGACCATGCCGTGCTGAGAGTAGTCACTCTAAAAACCTCTTGTTAAGAAAATAATTTTCTACTTATATCATGTTTTGTGTGCGTATTCATGGAACGCGTTTACTTTTGAAAATCGAATTAGTAACCCTATCAACTAAGCAGACCTTCACTCCGTCTTACTATAAAGTCGCATCATCTTATATCAAATCCTAAGCCGAGACACATCACTAGTCGCCCTAGGATAAATCATTATCGAATTTTTCTCGCCATTAGAGAATCTCTTAAACCACCCATTTAACATAAATTTAATACCCATAGAACTTGGTAGTTTCGATGCGATAATCGGTATGGATTGGTTGGCGAAATACCAAGCGGTCATTGTGTGTGCCGAGAAGATTGTCCGCATTCCCTGGGGAAATGAAACCTTAATCATACATGATGATGGAAGTAATCAGGGAAATGCGACACGATTAAATATCATTTCGTGCACTAAAATGCAGAAGTACATGCAAAGAGGATTTCCTATCTTTTTGGCACATGTCACTACAAAAGAGGTTGAAGACAAGTCGGAGAAGAAGCGACTTGAGGACGTACCAAAAGTTCAAGACTTTTCGGAAGTATTTCCTGAGGACTTGTCAGGTCTTCCTCCGACTCGACAAGTGAAATTTCCAATTGATTTGGTACCTGGTGCTGCACCTGTAGCACGGGCACCTTATCGATTGGCGCCTTTCGAGATGAAAAGTTTATCCTGTGCAAACCTGAAAGAATGTCCGATTAGGCTTTAATACGACCCAGTTCCTCACCCTGAGAGCTCCGGTCTGTTTGTCAAGAAGAAAGACGGATCATTCCAATTGGCATTGATTACCCATGAATTAATAACTAACGTGAAGAACCGTTACCCGCACCCAAGAATTGATGAGTTATTTGATCAGCTTCAAGGTCAGTGTCTACTCGAAAATTTACCTAAGTCAGTTATCACAATTAAGGGTTCCGAGAAGAAGACATTCCGAAGACTCCCTTCAGAAATCTTATGCCTATTATGAATTTCAAGTATGAGGTTTGGTTTACAAACGCACCTGTTGTGTTTAATGGACCTCATATCCAGTGTGCAAACCTTACTAGACAAATTCGTAATGTCCTATTTGTCGATATTTGACCTATTCCAAGAGAAAGCAAGAGCACTGAAGGAGCATCTGAGGATAACATTGGAGTTGTTGAAGAAAAGGAGTTGTATGCCAACTTTTCCAAATGTGAAATTTTGGATTCCCAAAGTACAGTTCCTCGGTCACGTGATCGATAGTGAAGGAATTCATGTGGATCCAGCCAAGATTGAATCCTTTAAAGATTGGACATCTCCTAAGGCACCAACGGAGATCGCCAATTTTTAGTTGTGTTGGGTACTACGAAGATTCATTGAAGGGTTTTTCAAAGATCCCAAATTGGGGGGGGGTGGGGGGGGGAGGGGGGGGTGGTGGAAAATTTTTGTGTTTTTTTTTAATATCTATGACCAAGCTTACTCACAAGAATGGTCAAGTTTGAGTGGTCGATAATCATGAAGCAGCTTTAAACTGTTGAAACAAAAGTTGTTCAGTGCCCAATCCTGGCATTACCTGAATGGAAGCGAATATTTCATCGCATACTGCGACGCTTCAAAGAAGGTTTGGGCGCTGTTTGAGCAAAGAGAGAAAGTGATATCTTATGCATCACGCCATTGAAGGATACATGAACGAACTATACGACTCATGATTTAGAACTTTGCATGGTATTCGCTCTCAAGATTCTGGAGACTTATTTAATATGGAACTAAGTGTCCGGTGTTCACCGATCACAAGAGTTTGCAACACATTTAAGGTATCAAAAAGAGTTGAACAAGGGCAACCCGATGGTTAGAGTTGCTAAGTGATTACGATTGCGATATTCGTTATCACCCGGGGAAAGTAAATGTCATTGCTGATGCTTTGAGCAAGAAAGAACGAGAACCACCGTTAAGAGTTTCGAGCCTTAGTCATGACTATTAGCTTGGATCTTCCCAAACAGATCTTAAATGCTCAGACTGAAGCGCGAAAACCTTTTGATACATGATGATTTTAAATATGGATATGTCTATGTTTGGTAGTTCTTGTTCCTTGTTGGCATTTCTTATATGTATCTGTATTATGTTCTAGTTTATACATGCTTAAACATGGTTTGTATGATCTTTGCATCTTGTCCCTTATATGTCATTGCTACATGATTTTATTTGCTTCTTGTGCATTTATGTTATGTTAAAGCATTTTTTTGTATACTTGTAGAAGTCTAGGATCTTCCATTTGAAGTCATATTATTTTAATTAAGAACCAAAATCAACAAACAAGCAAACGAACAATATAACAAGTTTGATACTTATTCAAATGCAATAAGAGATTTCGTGCCGATTTGTTTCCTTTGTCGCATATCTGTAGCATCATTGTTAGAGCAATTGATTTTCTAATCTAAATGTTCTTCTTCCTTATGCTTGTGTTTGGTTAAACTACTTGGAACATGATCTTATATAAATGTTCTAATTTCTCATATCGTTTATGTCTGAATCCTTGAATGATTGTTTGTAAACTGAATCGTTTATGCTTGCGGTTGGTTTTTTTTCTTTTTTTTGCAATTAATACTTCTTCATTTTCATTTTCTTGTTGTATTAAGGAGCGTTTGGAATAATCAAAATATGTGTATAAGCGTTGAAAATTACCCATGAGATTTTAGATTATTCTAGTATGACCAATTGATCAACAATATAAGTGAAAATCAGGATTAGAATTCATTTTGTTCACTACTAGAGGATTTTAGATTTTAGGAGCCTTGGCTGCTGCAAGCCAGTTCTGTTTGCAGCAAAGCCGATTCTGTTGAACCAATGGAACCGGCTAGCCGGTTCTACAGTAGGCATTTTTGCCGTTTGGGGTAGTTATCTTTTTAATTCCACACTAAAATTAGATTATTTAGACTTGTATTAAGGTCGCCTAATAGTTGGTTTTGATCTATCTAGCTCTTAAGTCCTTCTAAAAGTCATAGAATCATCCAATATTTTTAAAACATGTATTATGCCTTTTTAAGCTAGTTGCAACATTTGTCCTCCTCTTCGCTTAGCTTAAGACTATTCCTATCCTTGTGTCTATTTGCGAAAGTGTCTTGATTGCATATTTGTCTATATGTCTACTTGTTAACTCTTCCGTGTAATAATACTTGAATAAGTTTCTTTCGTATTTGTTGGTATAAATGTTTGAACTATCATGTTGCAAAATGCTATTCTTACTTTTTGCATTAAACTTCAAACTAACCCACTTGGAATTTTGTAGGTCAATAAGGATTGATATCTTTATCAAGCTAATTTGTGCTCATTCACACATTTATTATTCTTTGATTCATATTTTTCATTACATATTCATCATCACCACTTTACTAATATGCATACATTGTTAGTTGCTTGCATTGTCATCTACTAATAAGCATACATTGTTAGGTTGCTGGTGCATGTTCACACATCCTCCTCCGCCACCTATTTTCTAGCTGACACAAAAAATTGTCATATCTATCACCTCTAATTGCGTGCATCAACCCTACAAGGTACAGATTTTTAGTTAAACACCACCCTCTTACTAACCTTGAATCTTCCCACCGAGTCTTTCAGTACAAAAAGATCTCATTCATGAATCCTTCCTCCACCGCGCGCAACATAACCACAAACCCTACCAGTGACTCAAAACCAATTCAACCTATGAAGGAAACATCACCTTTCTACAGATCTTGATACTGCATATAAGCATCATTGCCTATATTGTCAAAAGCCAAGTGAATTTTGTAACGAAATGCGTCTTATTCCCAAACACATCCTTTCAACCTTAACAACCTCGCCACCAAAACCAACCACGATGATGCAAGTAATAGGATTATACATTTTAGCTTACTTTCCAGAGTTCCTTTTAGTGAACCATATTTTGTCATTTAGTTCTAGAAAGAGTCCATATCATATCAAATACACCATCTTATTATATATGACTTCCTCGAACAGATGAATTACATATTTCACTAAGTTTTCTTTTTGTGGGTTCAAGCGTCCATATACACTTTGTGGTATATGGCTACTCTGCCAAGATGATATTTACCCCCCCGGCATCTTTCATTTTTATTCTTAGGTAGTTCATTTTGATACCCTCACGCAAGGGGAGAACTTCGTACAGAATCAACTGAGTCTCGATACACTTGTTGTATATGACATATTTGTCTACGGACAAAAGCTATTATTGCACTAATCGTTTGTTTTGTAGGATCATACTTGACGCCCTTGAGCAAGGGGGAGCTTCTGTCGAGCTTTCATAGCATGCATATTATATATACTTTGTTGTATATATTTTACTCATCCAAGGACGATCTAGTTTTGCTCTAATTTTTTTTGTAGATTTTTTCATATCTTGATGCCTTGAACAAAAGGGAGCACTCGTCAAGGGGAGCATGCATGCATTCATCATCATTTTTAATTTTCGAAAATCCTTTTGTGTTTCGGCCAAAAGAAATATGTCATTTTCTTCATCATATAGTTTTTATATTTTTATGTTGCACGAAACTAACCATTTTGTAGGTAAAGCTTTCAAATTTGATCCATGGATCCACTATAGACCAAAGACATTTACCTAGAGATGCAACAACATATGGGGGGTTAGAGCATGACTATTAACTTCACCCTAGGGAATGATGCAAGCTCGCCTTCTTAATGAAGTTAATATCTCCAAGGACACACCCTTTTTTGTTTGACAAAGCGGAGAAGAGTGTAAACATATTTAGGTAATGTAAAGGGAGTACGCGGATGAAAGTAACTTTACATTTTACAAAATATTACGTTTACACGTTTGTTTGTCATCAATAAAAAGGGGGAGATTGTTTAGTCTCAAATTTTACGATTTTAATCTAAACAGTCTCGTTTAGTTTTGTTGATGGATAAACATCGTAACTTGTAATACATCTACGTAAAAAGTACCAAGTTACTCGAAACGTATTTTGTCTCAACATAAACACATCAACGATCTCTCCATGTCCTCGACTTCCTCGTCATGTTTTGCAACACAGGTTTCGTACATGTTTTGTGTATGTTGCAGTTATGATTAAACCTCTTTTCACAGTTTGCATTCACAAGTATTTTTAAACAAATGCATCTTTTTATTTTTATACTAAATTTGACATCTAAATATATATTTTATTTATACATGTAAACTTTATTTTGTCAAAACTCAACTAGACTTTTTATTTTTACATGTACAAGTTTTCTTTCACTTTTAAGTAACAGTAAAATGCAAAATAAAAATAAAAATAATTTTTTTTTAGAATGGAACCGGCCAATGGAACCGGCGATGCTCCAAGGAACACGACGGAGACCAAGGGCTGAACAGTAGATTTTTAGCCTATAAAACCAAGCTCTTTTCCTCACCATTTTACACACCTATCACACATATTTCTCTGGCAATTTCTCACTCATTAAATCAGTAGTAATAGTCATTAAACTCCCTCATTCTCTTTGATCATAATTCTTCTAACATTTATCTTTGTTGTAAGCATACTCTTATATGATCAAACCAAGCAAGCCTTGAAGATTCTTAGCCATTTTCTTCAATCCCACCCATCAAACAACCCATATGAGATCTAAAGATTGGAGATCTCATCACTACATCATTTAAAAGGCATTCATCATCAAAGGAAGTTAATTTAGAATTAGGCATTCATATCCATTAGACACACTTGTTGTGGATCATCATTGTATACTCATTTGTATCATCTTTTGTACCATTTGATTTAGACTAGATGGTTTGTGTATTTGTGCCATAAAACACAAGGTTTGTTATGTTGGGCCATAAAACATAACGGGGTTTTGGGTTGGTTCTACCTTTTATGTAAGAACCCGGGTTTTAGCTTTGTATCGGATAATGTGTAAGCGACGATAGGTTGGTTCTCCCGGTGATTAGGACTCGGTATTTAGCTTAGTACCGGATAAAGTATAAGCGACGTTGTGTAAGGTTTTCTCCGCCGAAAAGGGAGCATGTTGATCTAGTGAAGTAACTCTCGAGTTGGGTACTCGAGGAGTGGAGTAGGGCGGAGAGGAGCTCCGTGACTGAACCACTATAAATCATCGTGTTCAGTTTGCTTTCTCTTTACATATCGTTATTTCTTTACGTTTTAATTATGCTTATGTTGTGGTTTGATGCTTATGCTACTTGCTTGTAGATTGGTCTCCATTATACATATAGTCATAGACTATAATCGATACTTTTCATATTACGTCGTATTTGTTCGGTCATTTGATACAAAAGTTTTTAAATTTTAAATTTTAATCAAAAATGTATTCACCCCCCCCCCCCTTCTATGTTTTTTCATAAGGTCTAACTGTTCCAGTGTTCAAGCAAGGTGATGATCCCATTGATGCCATCAACCATATGATGTCATTCCTATCAGCTGTCGTCACATCTCGCTATCCTACTACCAACAACCAGCTAAGGAATTCGTCAAACCCTAGGCAACAAGCTACCATTAATGATGGAAGAGTGACTTTACAACCAGTACAGGGGAGAAAAAATTTCCTTTGCTATGCGTACAAGTAGGACCTACACTCCAGGAGCAAGTGGAAGCAATTCTGGGAAACAAAGGACTGTTATTTGTTACAACTGCAAAGGGGAAGGACACATGTCCAAACAATGCACTAAACCTAAAAGGAAACGGGATGATTCGTGGTTTAAGGATAAAGTGTTGCTGGTACAAGCTCAAGCAAATGGTCAAATTCTACATGAGGAGGAACTAGCATTTTTGGTAGATCCAGGAACTGCAGAAGGTCAAGCCACACAGACTGTCATTACTCACAATGCTGCTTATCAAGCCGATGATTTGGATGCATATGACTCTGATTGTGATGAACTCAACACTGCCAAAGTTGCTCTCATGGTGAATTTATCTCATTATGGTTCAGATGTTCTCACTGAGGTATACAATCCTAATAATATGAATAACAATATGATTAATCAAGGTGTGCAGGTGATACCGTCTTCTGAACAGTCGAATGTTGTGAACCATTCATTGACTAAAATAACCAGTGATAGCAATATCATTTCCTTATTCTCAGTATGTGACAGAATCACAATAGGCAGCTGTTCAGAATTCTAACTCATCTGCACAATTAGATGCACTGATATTATCTGTGATTGAACAATTGAAAACCCAAGTAACCAATTGTACCAAGATAAATCTGGAAAATAAAAGTGTCAATGATAATTTAACTGTTGATCTTGAAAGATATAAAGAATAAGTTAAAGTTTTGAACGAAGGACAAAATGTTGATTTAAAGAGTAAAGATTACGTTTTAGATTCATGTGAACATTCTATCGAGATTGATCATCTTAAACAAACTCTTTCTCAACATTTAAAAGAAAATGAATCTTTAATGCAAACAGTTACTCTTCTCAAAAATGATTTAAAAAAAGAAGAATCTAGAAATATTGATAGAGAAATTGCTTTAGAAAAGAAGATCAAACATCTAGATAATATTGTTTATAAAAGAGATCAATCAGCACAAACTGTTCATATGTTGACAAAACCATAGTTTTTCTATGACCATACCACTAAACAAGCTTTAGGTTTTCAAAATCCTTTCTATCTGAAGAAAGCACAACAGTTGGAACCAAAGCTTTATGATTAAGGTCTTAAGAGCACTAGTGCTATTGTTGATCCTGGACGCGAAGAAACCCTAATGCTTGCTGAATGAAAGTCTTCAAAAATGCTTTTAAAACAAACAGGATCTAATGGTTTTAATAAAAAAAGGTAATACCAAACACACCAGATGGATTATGCTGTTCTCAACCAACTTTCTTAAGATTTTGAAAAATGATTTGTTCCACAAACTGAATTATCTGCTGAACAAGCCTTTTGGTCTCAGAATTCTATGAATTCTTCAGATCCTAGTCCTTCTTGTAGACCCACCAAAGTCGAGGTTCCAAAAGAACTTCCTAAAGTCAGCATGGTAAATATGAGTTTGAAGAAACTTAAGCACCATCTTGCTGGTTTTGACATGGTTGTCAAAGAAAGAACCACGACCACATCCATCACTGATTGAACATATAAAAGCTTGTTTTAGGGATGAAATTATTCCATTTGTAAAATCTCTAAAGGACATATTCAATACATTCGATCAATATTTAATTGATGAACTTACTGAAGTCCAAAATGTCTTTCATCAAATGGAACAGGCTGTGGAACAACATCGTTTAGAGTCCAAAACGTTTGAAATTAAAATGAATCAAGTTTTAAATGAGAACGAATGACTCTTGGAACAAGTCATTAACAAAGATATAGTGAATATAATTATGAATTCTACCATGGATAATGCTTTTGTGAATGTCCATGAATGTAAAAAGTGTCTCAAACTTGAGACTGAGCTTCTCAACAAAAAGGATTTCATTAAAAAAGAGACTGTTGGTCCCACTTGAATGAATCTTGAATTCCTTAGCTTGTGTAAGGTTTAGTTATGCTAGATAAATCTAACACAACTTAGTTAAGAAACTTTGTTTGATAATACTAAAGATTATGCGGAATCTAATCTTTAATATAAGAAGAATTCTTCAATGAAATAGTAACACAAAACAATATAATTCAACAATAAAAGCTCCAATATTATTATTACAAATAATATGAATACTCTCCTAGTATTAGGGTTACAAAACCTTGAAGCTATGACGATATCAAAAATAAAAGATTTCTAGATATGATTATGATTATAAACTCTATGCCCTAGGATCTCCTTTTATACACCAAGGAGTCCTAGTTGATTTACAATATATTACAAAAACTTAGAATATTCTTAAAGATTTATTCTATAAATAACAATCCTTATCAACTAAGTAATCTTGATCTTTAAGAAATCTTTATACTTTCTCTGATAAGTCTTTGATCTCTTCTCTATTAGCATAAACTCTTCCAGCAGTTGTAACTTTCATACCAGCAACATTAACTTTCAACACCAACAATAGTAACTTTTGTACTAGCAGCATTAACTGTGTACAAGCAGTATTAACTACTTAGAAAGTTTTCTTCAATCTTCACCAGCAGTACTAAGTTACACTAGTAGTAGTAACTAGCAGTAGTAACTTATACTAGCAGTAGAAAATAGCAGTACTAATATACACTAGCAGTAGTAACTTACACTAGCAGTAGAAACTAGCGTTACTAACTACTTAGCATATTTTTTCATTAAGATTACTAACAGCACTAATTTATGCTTAGCAGCAGTAACACAAACCTTAGTAGCAGTAACTCTAAGATCATCAAGAAGTCTTTTAATCCTAACAATCCTCCCCTAAACTTGATATTTATCTTCAAAATCATTAAGTTTCTTCATTAATCACCAGGTGGATGCTTCCAAACACTTCATTGATTCTTGAGTTGCTTTATGATGAGCTTAAGAAGCTGATAACACATTTCATTCCAATGATCAGCTTGCAGCTTCTTATTCAACATCTTTGTGATTATAGCAGGTGTAAGAGGATATCTCTTCTCTACCAACATAAAGATATGCAGACTTTGAAACCTCACAAAGTGAACTCCACAGGAATCAAATAGCTTCCAAACCAACACTCTGTTTCCTTGTAAATTCCTCCACACTGTATCTTCTGCATGATGTTCAAACATTGTCTTTAGATAACCTCATAACACTCTCTCATAGCCCTCTTCTGGCCTTGTATACCCATGCTTAGTTTTTACCAATTTCCATAGAGTTTTCAAATCTTCACTGTCAAAGCTTCTAAGCATCTGAATAAAGTCTGAGTACCTCTTTGAACTTCCATCAGCTCTTATAATTTGATAGTAACTGATCTTTCATTCTTTAAGAATCTTAATGTCAACAATGCTTGGAGGCTTAGTAGCTAAAGGAATAGCATCAACTGCAACTTCCTCTTCATTAGGAACAACTTTCATTAGACTTTAAGGTTTAGATGTTTCTTTATCCTCGTCCACCTTCTGCTTCTTTGCATTCTCTTGTTCTAGCGCATCTCCTGCTCTCTTAGAACTTCCTTCTTATGTTATCTCTGCTCCAGTTCTTACTTCACTACCTTTCACCAATTCGGTATCCATAGCTACAAAAGTGTTTACCCTTTTCATAGCTTTGTCAAGTAATTCTTGAATATTGGCAAAGAACTTGTTCTTTAAGTCTTTGGGCTTCCATCCTGCCATATTCTTCAGGTAGGTACATATAATACTCCTTTTTGAGCTCTTGCAGGTGGTATGTTCCTCTTTTCTTCTGCTCTTTTTGCAGCAAAGTGTTTCGCTTCTTTTCTCCAAGAGTTGTTGAAACAATTTATATCCCTTTTTTTCTTCAATGGTCAACTCTTCTTGTTCTCTTGCTTTCAATCTTTCAGCTAATAACTGATCAGCCTCAATCTTTGCCTGTATATCATTCCATTCTTTAGTTAAGGCAACATTGGCTTCATGTTTTTCCCTTGTAAGCCTCACTTCCTCATCAAATTCAGCTTGTAATCTTATAGCTTCTTGTTCATCAAAGCTGATTTGATCTTTCTTCTTCATCTTTGCAGGTTCTTCAACCATTATACCTTTACCTTTGTCCTTTGAAGGAATTATTATTGTTGTTGTTATTGATTCACTTGGCTCTTAAAGAAGAATTCCTTTAGTTGTTGTTGTAGTAGTAGTAACCTTTTTTTTTTTTTTTTTTCTTTAAAACTTAGGTTTTACACTTTTCAATTCTACCAGTGCTTAAGCCAAAGTTATTTCATCTTTAGTTATTGTAGCAGCACTAACTGGAATTGTACTAGCAGTACTAACTGTTGTAGCAGCATACAACTTGAGCAGCATTCATCTTCTTACTATTAGGAACACCTTGATCATGTAAAAAAAAAAAAATAACAATAATTACTTCTTCCACCAGCAAAGATCATTAACATCAAACTTACTTGATCATTTAACAGCATCATATTACCAGGGTATACTAGATCACAGCAATATCAATAATTTTTTCTCCCCTATTTGGATGCATCCTCCTGATCACCTAAACTTGCTTCATCAGTGGATTCAACCCTGGCACTTAAACCAACCTTGTACAATCTCTTGAGCTTATGATTTCTTAACCCTCCTTTCTTCTCTAACTTCTTGACTCTCTTCTTTAAACTTGTAATCTTCTGAGCTTGAGCTGTCTTTGTGTTCTCCAGGTAAATCACTCTTTATTGCAATTTGGTACAAAAATTCATCAATTCCTTAAGTTGCATACTAGGCACCCTCCATTGCACAGCCTCATCTCGCTACATATTGTAGGATTACTTAGGCGAGGTACCTCACTGTCCTTTCTCTTTGACCTCCTAGATTTTTGTTTCCTTTGAGGTTCAGATGATGAGGTTGAGTAATGATGGGTGTGTGATAGGAATCAGTTGGCATTGCTGAACCCTTCACACCATTTCTTCTTGAGCTTAAACCACCATTGTTGGAAATAATGATGTTTCCCTTCTAGAAAAATCTTTTTTGTGTGAGAGGGTGTAACATAAATCTTCTTGTAACTTGACATCCCTTCTAATTGATTATCCAAAAAGACTTGTATAAACCTGACATGGATACATCAGAATTTTACCAGCATTATCCAAGTTCTTCACCATTGCTTTTAAAAATATACTTGAAAAAGTTAAACTTTTGGTTTGTGGCTAAACAAATAATTGCAGAAGCCATAGTGCTACTAAATTTATTCCATGCAGTAGTCTTAGCACTTAGGCATTACAAAATGGTATGAATAAAGAATTTCCATTGAGGGGCAAAGAATGCCTTATAGAAAGTTAGTTTCTGAGAAAGTTTTTCATACCCCATTCTTGTGAGTTCTTAAAAAATGGTAGCATTAGGCAAGCAATCCGTACCTTCCTCATCATCCAATTGAAGGTCTCTTCTAACAGATGCTTCAGTATCAACTATCTTCTTCCCATCCACTAGGACTTGTAACTGTTGTTCCTCATTGACCATTTTTACCTTGATAGTAGCCTAAAATTGTTCAATACACGAAGTATATATAGTGGGATTAATGGTTAAAGGATATCTTATAGAACTAGCATTCAGAAAATCAACAATTTGTTTAAAACCCTCACTTTCAGCAGGTTTAGCCAAAAACGCGACTAAATTGTGAGTATTAGCAAACTGTAGGGTCGTTATTGTGTTGGGTTTTGATGATGAATGATGAAATTGAGTTAGGGTTTGTGATTAGAGAGTATATGATTGGATGAAATCGATTAAATGAGTGAATGAAACTCTTAATCAAAGTATTTATGAAACTACCCTCAACAGTATTAACATTCACCAGTAGTTGTAAGTTATGCCTAGCAGCCTTAACTTTCAACTAGCAGTAGTAAGTAACCCAGCAGTAGTAACTCAGCACTAAGTTAAGCCTAGCAGCATTAAATTACAACCAGCAGTAGTAAGTCATGCCTAGCAGCATTAACTTTCCCAAGCAGCACTAAGTTTATGCCTAGTAGCATTAACTTTGAATCGCCAACATTAACTCCAATTCCATTCTAATCAGCTTTTCCATCATCAAATTAACATTTTTTACTCAAAAAAAAAACTCTCGTTCTGTTTTTATTTCTCTCAATTCTTTTTACTTAAAATTCTCTCTTCTTCTGTTTTTTAAACACCTCTCTTTATGTTTTTCAACTCACCACTTTCTCTCAATTCTTTTTTCTCGATCCCCACCCAAAAATCACTCCCTATTTGGTTTTTATCACACTCCTCTTTCTGTTTTTCAACTCACAAATTCTCTCAATTCTTTTTCTCATAATCATTCTATCTGATTTTATCACACATCTTCTTTTCTGTATTTATCAACTCACAAATTCTCGTCAATTCTTTTTTCCTCACTAAATCACTCTATCTATTTTTATCACACATCTCTCTTTCTATTTTTATTCTCTCCAATTTCATAATCAAGACTTTAAAGATTGAGAATTCCAATACTAGCAATCAAATATTGAATTCTACTTACATCAAATACTTTTGTAAGCAAATCTGCAACATTCTTGTCAGTATGAATCTTGATCATTTGAATTAGCTTCTATTCATTGGAATCTCTGATAAAGTGATGTCTAATCTCAATGTGCTTTGTTTTTTTTAATGTAAAACAGGGTTCTTAACTATGCATATAGTACTCTCATTATCAATATAGATCTTTGTATGCATAAATTTATACCCATAATCCAGCAATTGATTTTGAATCCAAAGCACTTGACCACAACAACTTGAAGCAGCTACATATTCAGCCTCTGTTGTGGAGTTAGCAACTACAGTCTGCTTCTTGCACTATCATGAAATCAATCTACACCCAAGAAATTGACAACCTCCTGTTATAGACTTCCTATCCAAGCTTGCTCCAGCATAATCACTATCAGTGTATGCTACCAAATCAAAAGATGAATCTTTTAGATACCAAAGGCCTAATTTTGGTTGACCTTTTAAGTACCTAAAAATTCTTTTCATAAAGAAGGATGTGAACACTTTTTGGGTTTGACTTGGTAATCTTGCACATGCACACACTGCAAACATAATATCAGGGTCATGAAAAGTAAGATACATCAATGAACCAATCATTGATCTATATAAATGAACATCCACTTCTTCACCATCTTCATCCTTGAGCAAAGGCTTTTGAGTTTCCATAGGTGTGCTTGTTGTCTTGACATCAGTAAAACTAAATTTCTTCAAAATCTCAGTCACATACTTGTCTTGACTGATAAAAAATCCATCCTCCTTTTGCTTTACTTACATTCCTAAGAAGAATAAAAGTTCACACATAGAACTCATTTGAAATTTTTTATGCATCATCTTCTCAAACTCAGTGCATAATGACTTCTTTGTAGAGCCAAAAATGATATCATCTACATATACTTAAACTAACAGAATATCACCTTTGTCCCTTCTGATAAACAAAGTCTTGTCTATTTTTCCTCTCTAAAACCCATTGTCCAACAAATAAGTTGATAAGGTTTCATACCAAGCTTTTGGAGCTTGATGCAGTCCATAAAGTGCTTTTTCTACTTTGTATACGCTGTCTAGAAAGTATGGATCTTCAAATCCTAGTGGTTGACAAACATAGACTTCTTCTTTAATCTTACCATAAAGAAAAGCACTCTTGACATCCATCTGGTACACCATAAAGTCTTTAAATGAGGCATAGGCTAAGAATAGCCTAATTGCTTCAATTTTGGCAATAGGGGTAAAGACTTCATCATAGTCATCCATTCTTCTTGTGTGTACCCTTTGAGCAACCAATCTTGTTTTGTTCTTTATCACAATGCCTCATTCATCATTCTTGTTCCTGTAAACCCATTTAGTGCCTATGGGCCTTTTACCATTTGGTAAATCCACTAGGGTCCAAACCTTTTGTAATTTGAATTGTAGAAGCTCATCTTGAATAGCTTTTATCTAGCTTGGGATCCGTCAGATGCAATGAAATTAACCTTATTATTTGGGTTTCTTCTTAGTGATCGAAATCAAGCAAACAAGCAATTTATGAAAATCTTTAAGGTTTGTTTCTTTGTTGAACTAAAAGCTAAACAAAACCATGTTCTCCAAATTCCGTTGTCATTCTTCTTGTATTGAGGTGCTGGAGGCGAATTCAAGTCTCTAATAATTTGTTCAACTGGATGATCTTTGTGTATTCTTGTAGTTGGAATAGGACTGACAGGCATAAATGTATTCAAATTGTTCATGTCAGCCTCTGCACCAACATCTTCATCATCATCTGAATAAACAATATCTTCCAATTCAGGCATATTTGGGTCATCTAGAAGTTCAATGCTTGTTTTTTTACCAACAACATTAACTGCATTTGTGCTAGCAGCATTAACATTGTTAGTGCTGTTAAACAAATATCCTTTTTCCTCTTAATCATTACGTGAATGACTCACCACCTTCTTTTCCTGGTTCTTCAGTAACCTTCTTTTCATTATCTCTTGAAGGTTTGAATCGAGTATCAGAAGAACTCTTTGAATTCTAAGAGAATGGTGAATCAGCAGGCCACAATGGTAGCAGAATGTATTCTTTGTCAGGTACTGTCTCCATTCTAGCTTTACCTGCATCATCACATGCTTTTGTACCTGCATTACCATCAGACTGATTTCCTGCAATAACTAGCTTATAATTCATTGACTTTGTTAGTTCTCTCAATATCAAAAAAGCAATTTGGTCCCCTTCCTGCAATTTAGGTGTATCTCACTAATTATACATTCGGTTCGCTTCATCAACCTTGTTCTACTGTTGAATACTCTAAATGCTTTACTATTAATTGAGTACCCAACAAAGAATCCTTCATCAGCCTTACCATCAAACTTGCCTAAGTGATCTATGGTATTGAGAATTGTAACAGGACACCCAAATGGTCTCATAAAGCCTAAAGTTGGTTTTCTACTAAGAAAAAGTTCATAAAGGGTCTTGTTATGAGGCTTAGTTACTAATACCCTATTTTGCACATAGCAAGCAGTATTAACTGCTTTAGTCCAAAAAGTAGTAGGTAGCTTAGAATCAGCTAGCATTTTCCTAGCAGCCTCAATTAGTGTTCTATTTTTCCTCTCAGATACTTTATTTTGTTGAGGAGTTCTAGCTACACTAAATTCTCTCTTCTTTAATACTCTCTTTCTCTCACAAAACTGATATCAACCTCCTTATCTTTGAAACTCGGCTTTTCCATTGTCACACTCTAATTACCTTAAAACCCTTTGATCTATTAGATTTTCTACTCCAGTTATAAAGGACTTAAGAATTCCACTAGTCTCATCTTTAGTAGCTAGAAAGAAAACCAAACTAAACCTACTGTAATCATCTATGACAACTAGGCAATACATATTTTTCATTAAGCTTTTTATAAATGTTAGACCAAACAAATCCATGTGCAACATATGTAAAGGTTGGCTGACTGAACTTACTGTTTTGAACTTACAATAATGCTCCTATGGTCTTTCTTTTTGACAAGCAACACATTTTGATCATTTTCAAAAAGTTTTGGAAGTAAACCTCTTACATGATTCCTTAACCATTATTCATAGTTTTGAAATTTATGTGTCCAAGTCTTCTATGCCAAAGTTTAGATTCATCAAATATGGCTTTTGCAAAGAGACAAGTTAGACCTCCTTTAAGAACAAATTCTTTAAATCAACACTATACATATTGTTCTTTCTAGAACTATAAGAAAACATGATTTTTTATCATTTAACTTAAAGTTTGAGATAAAACAATACATTTCAGTGTCATTAAAGAGAAGCACTATTCTGTTTGTCACATAATTATGAGACACTAATGAGGTTAAACTATAACTCTCTTATAAAATACACAATCTCAAATCTAAATTACCAGTTTTGATTGTAGCGCTGCTTGTGATTTTCCCTCCTTTGAGGTTACCTCCAATGGCAACATATCCTCCATCAATTTCTTCAAAGTCAGTAAGATAGGACATGTTCCCTGTCATGTGCCTTGAGCATCCACTGTCAATTACTCCTTGATCCTGCAAATCCTGTTATGGATTACCCTACACATAAGGTAAGAAAATCTTTTAAATTTGTGCATTCACTGACTTGGATCTGCCTTGTGCAGTCAATATAATCAAATCTTTTAAAGTTCATTGATGCACTATTGTTGTTTTAGATACACTCTAAAACTAAGTCTTTGGGTTCCAAATCCTAACAACCAGAGGCCTTAACAGCATAACCTTATTTCCCTGAACAACGTTAACTACAGCTTTTTTTTGGCTTAGCAGTATTAACTACTGCTTTTGGCCTAGCAGTATTAATATTTTTATCTTTAACAGTATTAACACCCTGATTAAAATTACTATTTTTAGTTGTTGTTTTGTTGTTAATGGGCCTTCTAACAGTTGAATGTGCTTTATTGAAAACATTTGTCATTGGTCTTGCACTATTCACTGTTGATCTTGGTTAAGCAGTATTAACTGGTCTAGCAGTAGTAAGAGATACTAGGCCAGATCTTATTAATACTACTTTTGGAATCATGTTCCTTTTAGGACCGGAGTGAGTCATTCTAGAAAAATTCTGGTGATTTACCCTTTGAGTATAGTTCCATACTGGTTTTACCATCTTTTTATTATTAAAATGTCTCTGATGGTTATTACAATCATACTGCATGTGATTAAAACTTCCACACACATAGCAAGCTTTGTTAATCATCTCAAAAATTACTCCTAATCTTTGGCATCAATAAATTTCCAGTTTCATTGGTTTTCCTCTAGACGATTTGTGTTCGCTATTGTGATTACCCTTGTTAAACAGTTATATTCCTAGGAGTTTTTACTTGCTCTTTAAATTTAACAAACTCTATTTTAGCAAAAACTAGGTTTAACTATTTTCTTTTGAATCTTAGCCTAAGCAAGCTTCTTCCACATTTATCAACACCCAAATCCTCAATAAATTTTGGAGCACCCCATTATTCTTCTAACCGCCTTAGCTTGTCTGCACTAGCCTTATCTTCACTAGTCTCAACTACAGGCTTCTTAACTATAGGCTCACTAACTAAGAGGCCATTTACAAACTCTCTAACCAAAGCATGACAAATCAGGTTTTAGAGCATAAAGTTTCCTGATAGGAGGTGGAACAAAATATACCCTAAACTGATTTTTTGCACTTATCAACTATCTGACAGTCTATTAGTTTGCTTAGCTTTTAATCATTGTCATATTTTTCTATTGTTAGCTGAATTTCATCTTTTTGTTTTTGAGCTAGTTCCAACTTCTTCCTAAGCTCTATAATGGCTACTTCTCTTAAATAAATCTTACGTTTTAAGAGCGTGATATCTCTCATAAACGACTCATTTTTTTCTACTAAACTAGAAGTCTTGCCTCTACCAGACTCTAAAACCTTTTTATAAGTTTCTACTGTTAGCTGAATTTTATCTTTTTGTTTTTGAGCCAGTTCCAACTTCCTCCTAAGCTCTGTAATGGCTACTTCTTTTAAATAAATCCCACGTTTGAATTAGTAGATACCTCAGAGTTAGAACTTGTAGAAGAGTAAGCCATGAGTGCAAAGTTAGTTGGACCTTCTTCTGCTTGATCACTCCAATCATAATCACCAAGACCATCACATGAGATCAAAGCATTGGAAGTAGTTGTCTCCACTGGCACAACCCTTCTTGTGTTCTCCTTATTCATGTTTTCTTGGTTCCTTGGAGCCCTACACTCCCTTGCAAAGTGTCCCCTTTTGTGGCAGTTGTAACACTCCACCTTGGACTTATCAAACCCAATGGTTTCAGTACCATTTACAGTAAGCTTTTTTCTAGTGTTCTTCAAGAATCGCTTTGCCCTCATTGTTAGCATAGCCATCTGCCACCTCAAGTCCATCTCTTCTAAATCATCAGGATTAATTTGTTGCAAGTCCTCATTGTCAAGTTATGGACTGTTTGGTTGACTTGCAAAGAAAGCACATATAACAGCATCACTCAAGTTATCAATTGTTGTTGAGTTAACAGCAGTAGCTTGAGTGCTAGCAGTTGTAACACCATGAGCAGTATTAACTGCTCCATTTGTACTGTTGGTGTTGTTTTATGACATAAAGGCTACATTTTGTGTGTTTGTGTTTAAGCTTGATGTCCCTTTGACCTCTGGTTCATAGATCTTTAGGTTGTTATAAAGATCATCTAAGCTTAATGTATCAATCTCAGGCTTGTTCCTCCACATAATGGTATGTGTGTTCCATTCTGGTGACAGACTTCTTAAGAACTTCTGATTCACATCTTCTTGTGAGATACTTTCACCATGAATCTCCAACTGACTGATAAGCTTTTGAAGCCTATCAAAGGTTTGATCTAACACCTCTGAGCTAGATGCAGTAAAAATTTCATACTACTGCTTTAGAAGATTCCTCTAAGTCTTTTTAGTAGCAACATTCCCTCTAAACCTCTTCTCAATAGCCTGCAGCAATGACTTGGCATCTTTGATGGAGTTAAAATTCAATTGATGTTCATTAAGGATGCCCATCAATAAAGTGCTTCTTGCCTTCAATTCTAACCTTCTTTGTGCCTTTTCTTCAGCAGTTACAGGAGCCATTATAGTCTCAACACCTTCAACAATTTTTGTTATTAGAGGTGCATTACCATTCTCTATGACATCCCATAGAGAATAATCAATCATCTGGATGTACTGTTCCATCCTCATCCTTCAAAGCTCATACTCACCTAGTTTGAGCATAGGCACTTTTGATGCAACCACTATATGTGCTGAGTCTTGATCCATGTCTTCTTAGCAAAGTTTCTCAAAGCAACAAGCTCTGATACCACTTGTTGATCACACTTGAATGGATCTTGAATTCCTTAGCTTGTGTAAGGTTTAGTTATGCAAGATAAATCCTACACAACTATGATAGAAACTTTGTAAAATATATCAAAGATTATACGGAATCTAATCTTTGATCAACAAGAAGAATATGCAATAGAACAGTAATTCTAATGATCACACAGATTAACAAATAAAGCTTCAATATATTAATATGAATACTCTAACTAGTATTAGGGTTACAAAACCTTGAAGCTATAACGATATCAAAACAAAAGATTTCTAGATTTCTGTTTTTATACTTAGACTCTATACCCTAAGACTCCTTTTTATACACCAAGGAGTCCTAGTCAATTTACAATATATTACAAAAACTTACAATATTCTTAAAGATCTATTCTATAAATATCTATCCTTATCAACTAAGTAATCTTGATCTTGAATCAATCTTTATCTTTTCTGAGCAGTCTTTATCCTTTCAGTAGTTGTAATCTTTCAGCAGTTGTAACTTTGTACCAGTAGTATTAACTGTGAACACTAGCAGTAGTAACTTATACACCAACAACATTAACTGTGTATAAGCAGTAGTAACTACTTAGAATATTTTCTTTAATCATCACCCGCAATACTAACTTTACTCTAGCAGTACTAACATATACTAGCAGTAGTAACTATCAGTAGTAACATACACTAGCAGTACTAAGTTACACTAGCAGTAGTAACTTACACTAGCAGTAGAAACTAGCAGTACTAACTACTTAGCATATTTTTCATTAAGATTACTAACAACACTAATTTAAGCTTAGCAGCAGTAACTAATACCTTAGCAACAATAACTCTAAGATCATCAAGAAGTCTTTTAATCCTAATAATCCTCCTTTAAACTTGATATTTATCTTCAAAATCATCAAGTTTCTTCATTAAAAGCTTCATTAATCACCAAGAGGATGCTTCCAAACACTTCATTGATTCTTGAGTTGCTTTATGATGAGCTTAAGAAGCTGAGAACACATTTCATTCCAATGACCAGCTTGCAGCTTCTTATTCAACATATTTGTGATTGTAGTAGGTGTAAGGGGATATCTCTTCTCAACCAACATAAAGACATGCAGATTTTGAAACCTCACAAAGTGTACTCCACATGAATCAAATAGCTTCCAAACCAACACTTTGCTTTCTCATAGATTCCTCCACATTGCATCTTCTACTTGATGTTCAAACATTGTCTTTAGATCACCCCACAACACTCTCTCATAGCCCTTTTCTGGCCTTGTATACCCATGCTTAGCTTTAACCAATTTCCATAGAGTTTCCAAATCTTCCATGTCAAAGCTTTTAAGCATTTAAATAAAGGCTGAGTACCTCTTTGAACTTCCATCAGCTCTTATAATTTGATAGTAGCTGATCTTTCCTTCTTTAACAATCTTCCAGTCAACAATGCTTGAAGGTTTAGTAGCTAAAGGTATAGAATCAACTGCTACTTCCTCTTCATCAGGAACAATTTTCATAAGCTCTTTCATCTTAGCTACTTCCTGATCATCATCCACCTTCTGCTTCTTTGCATTCTCTTGTTCTAGCTCATCTCTTGCTCTTTTTGGAACTGCTTTCTTGTGATATCTCTGCTTTCTTGGAACTTTCTTTCATTACTTCTGCTTTCTTGGAACTTTCTTTCATTACTTCTGCTTTCTTGGAACTTTCTTTCATTACTTCTGCTTTCTTGGAACTTTCTTCCATTTCAGTGCCTTCTACCAACTTTGTTCTGAAGTCAACAAAGGTGTTCACCCTCTTGAAAGCTTTGTCAAACAATACATGAATATTTGCAAAGGACTTGCTCTTCAAGTCTTTAGGCTTCCATCCTGCCATATTCTTCAGGTAAGTACACATAATACTCCTTTGTTGAGCTCTTGTAGGTGGTCTATTTCTCTTTTCCTTTGCTTTTTTAGCAGCAAAGTGCTTCTTTCTTTTCTTTAAGAGTTGTACAAACAAAGTAGACTTCTCTTAAATTGTCAACTCCTGTTGTTCTTGTGCCTGCAATCTTTCAGTCAATTGATAGTCAGCATCTATCTTTGCTTGAATTTCATCCCAAGCAATGTTGGCTTCTTCTACTTATTGAGCTTTCTCCCTTGCAAGCCTATCTTCTTCATTAAACTTTGCTTGTAATCTTATAGCTTCTTGTTCATCAAAGTTGATTTGATCTTTCTTCTTCATCTTCAAAGGTTCTTCAACCAGTATACCTTTACCCTTATCCTTTAAAAGAATTGTTGTTGTTGTTGTTGGTATTCAGGATCGATTACTTTCATAGATCAATTACACAAGATATGAAAGAACGACCTATAAAAGATCATTTTAAAATACAATACATTGATTAACTGAAATTGTTTATACAACGCGAACGACTAAATTGTTCAACATTGATAAACAAAGAATTAGATCATAACAAAAATCCAAGTGTAATGACATCCAAATCTTTTATGCATACTCCCCAAAGAGAGTATCCCTAATGTATCCATATCTCCTTGCGCTCTTGACATGAGAAAAACATTCCGTAAAAACGTCACTTAAAGTTGGAGTATTCATAGGTTTATGTAAATAAAATGTAGGACCTTGAAAATTTCCAAAGTGTCTTATAGTGCAACAATGCAAACATCACTAAGTGTAATTACGTTTCCGTCCCCTAAGCTCAAGATACTGAAGCTCTACATGTAGAATTGCATATATTAAATTTGCCAACATTCCCTAGATGATGTTTCAAACCCGCAACATCCCCAATCCGAATCATGGTATGCATACGTTGGTTCACTTCGATACACCAGTGATAAGCTACTTACCCCGATGGGGAGTCAATCCCAATATAAATCTTATTTGATAAACATTCGCAGCTCACGACAAAGTAATTGACAGTTTCATAGATTATGGGCAACATGTTTAAATCGTACCCTAGTGCAAACACGTAATCATGATAAAATGTACACTTGCGTCCAATTTGTAAAATGATGCATGTTTCTCACCCCAAAAGTTGTAAATCATTGATATAGTAAAACATGGGGCTATGAACTTACCTTAGTAAGTAGTCGTCTGTGAATGGTATTATACCCATGATATGGCAAATGAAACACGACAACAATGATCATAACCGTCAAATACCTAAGTAAATATGGCCATTCTTAGACTACAATTAAGGGCCAACGACATGGTGTATAAACTAACAATAATTTTGCTAGTTTTATAATATTATTTTATCACTTGTGAGGTGGTGTACACGTTTATTGTATTCGTTTTCCTCGTTTGCTCTTGGGGAGATGTACGACTATATACTTTTAAGTATACACGGTGTTTAAGTATTAATAATAAATACACCTATTTATTATTTGCGTGACTTTAGTTATATGCCAAAAGTTCAATATAGACCCAATTTTTGCATACACCCAATTAAACCAATCACTACTATAGCCAACTTCATTTTTCATCAAAAATAAAAAAAACCCATTTTCCACCTTTTAAAAAAAATTAATATCTCACACATAAACTGTTAACGTTAACGCAAAACAAAACATACCATCGCGACGAGAATTAAATTATCATTCTATAGAGGGGCGACACTATGTACTTTCGACAACTTTTTTTATGATTTTATGAAGTCATATACAGATTTTATGTAAATCATATATGATTTATGAAATCATATATGAGTTTAATTAAATCATATATGATTCGTTTATACAAATCATGAATGATTTTATTAAACATATATGAATACGTCATAAGCGAATCATATATGATTTTCGCAATTCGTGACTGAAACAAAATTAAAAAAAGTTCGTTGGAATCACAAATCATAAATGATTTTATGAAATCATATATGATTTTATGAAATCAAAATATATTCCGTTATACAAAACCAAAAACGAAACATAAAAGAATTCTTTATAAAATACGAATCATATAAGATTTACGTCAAATCGTGACAGAAAAAAAAAATCAAAAAAATTCCTCGAAAGTAATCGTGTCAACCCGTCTAACTGAAAGATAAAAAAATAACACGTGCGTCGAGTGGGAGTATTTTGGTCAGTTGACGATTTACCGTTTGATTAAGATATTATATTTTTAAAAAAGAGATGAAAGTGAGTTTTTTTATTATTTGAGTGAAAAATATATGTTTAGATTGATTCCATTTAGATCTATGACAAATAATGGGTCTATGTTGATCTTAACTCTTAGTTATATAAGTATTCGTATTATATCACGACAAGTCCTATACCATGAGTGTTCATTTAAATAACTTAATTATATAAGATACCCTTAGGTTTTCATTATGTAAAAAAGAGCCGCATACTTAAAAACATACATAATTACCACGTATTTATACACCCCTTAGTTTCCATGTTGCTACGTTATTATTAGTCCCACAAATGATACAAAAAAATATATTTTAGGTTCTTATGAGTTCCAAACAGTCCCTTAAGTTTAGTAATGTGAAAAACAGTCCCATAAAAACAAAAACAGATTTGTCAGTTTATACCCTCAAGTTTCTATTTTTACACTTTTAGTCCCCTAACTTGCAAAAGTTGCAATTTAAGTCTAATTAAGATTTACGAAGTGACAAAAGCCTTCATTAGCCTTGTATAAGCTATATAAACTATTTGGCTTAATAATAAGCTCAGATGAGCATATTCAAGTCTGTTGGGCCCGTGGCCCATTAACTCTAACCCGAAAGTTCACATTTGGCCCATTAAGGGTTTCCAACTATTATAGTTTATGATTTATATGCCGCAAATAAGTGTTGGCAAACTTAATAAGCGTTTCACCATATTAGCTTAACCCCTTAAGCCATCTTAATCCGTCGATATATCATAGGGCTTTTAGACCCATTAAGGACCCGGTAAGGGTTTTGAGGGTGTGGGCTTATCCAACATAGGCCTATAAGCATTTATGTTTACTCAATAAGCCCCATAGGGTTACGCCTTACTTATAAATAACTGCAATGCTCGCATAAGACTCGTCATTGGGACTGTTGAGCCGCGATAGTGGCTCTTAAATCCACTAGTGTTGCGTTATCGGTTTCTTCATTGTAACTTGTTTAGAACATGTTAACTGACCTTCATTTACTATGTTTAAGCAACTTGATGGAGCTAAACTCGTCCCATACGAGTCTTACAACCTATAAGTAAGTTAAGAAACACATTAGAGTTTGTTTGAGCTCGTGTATTACACAAGAATCGGATCTATGATTTCCCTTGCTAACTTATTTTAGACATAAATCCAACAACCCTAGTTCCTATATACAATATTTTACACATCCTTATTGAGGAAGAAACGCAGTCTGACTAAGTATTATGAATACGCATGAACATCTGAAAGTGTCAACTCTCTGTTTCCAAACAAGAATCAAACCCACGTCGCTAAATATTTTACATGTGCATGTCATGTTTAAACATTCATGCTTATACACAAGATCTTTGTTATGTGCCTTATGGATTTTGGTTCACCACACAAGTCTATATATGTTGTATATTATAAGACGTGGACATGGGTTGTGCCATGCTAGGCACGACCCATGTTTAGCTTGTTAACATATAATAACCGTGCCTTATAACACATGAAGCAAACAAGAAACTTAAGTATGAACATAAGCTAAGACACTTACAAGGTCCTCTCGTTTCTTGAAGGGTAGTGTCGTGTGTGTATGTAATAAACCCGAATGGTAAACCAAAGTCAAGCCTTAAATCATAATCCTTCTGTTTTCCAAACCCTTAAACGTATAACTCTAGCTTATAGATCACCAGGCTATACTTTAGACCCTTTATTTATAAACCAACCATATAAATTATTTAACACTTATATATAATATGTACTTCCATTTTAAGTACTATCCCACTAATATGTACATAAAATTTGACCCTTGTATGTCTTGTAATATCTCATTATTTCATGAAAATATGCTAGGTGGTGTTTAACATATATAACAAGTATGTACACATAAGATAATGAATAAATGGAAATGAAATACGTTAAATAGACCTTATAGGAGATGAGGAGAATGATGAACACAATATAAAAACCTTAGTAAACCTTCCAAATTCGAAACCCTAATTTGGAAAACCCTAAATATCTTCTTGTTATAACCATTGATTAACCATAATCCCAAGCTTCCAATATACTTAGACACCCTTAGATATACTTAGAATGAACCCTTGTATGCTTGGAATACCTTAGAACCAAAAGGAAAATAAAACCCTAATGTATATATGTTAGCCGTGGGTTTTGGTTGTAAAAGACATAGATTTTTGCTTGGTTTACTTACAAGTGTGAATTGTATGTGTAAATGAACATAAGACCTTCCTTTTATAGTAGTGGTTTGTTAGTAAACAACCTTAAACATACCATGGGATGCTAGGTGGTTTAGGGTACACTTTGTAAGACTTTGCAAGACCTCTCCTCCTCCCAGGACATATATACGGTTCATATAGGGGTCTAGGGTACATGGACAAGACAATTTCTAGATACATGGGATTGAAATCTAATTATGTGTAAGGTATTAGTTGTAAAGGTTAAAGTTAGTGGGGTTTTAAGGATTATTTATTGTGTACACATGCTAGGTCCGGCCACAAGGCTTATTTAGTGAGAAAATAAGTTAGTTTTTAGGTATTCGGTATAATAGTGGGTATTTGTTTGAGTATAGATAGGTATAGGTACTTCCGGGTATGCCTAAATGTATTTATTGCGAAACGTAAACGTTTTACGTAACCAATAAAAATAAAATACAAAAAGTTATAAATTATACTCTAAATAATTGTATAACACTTGGTTTACGTAAACTTTTATTTGTTTGGTGTCCGTTTACGACGAATGTTGATTTTTAGTTTACGCGATTTAACTATAGGATAATAATTAAAAGCAAACGCGCAAAAGCCTAAAAATAAATAATGGAATAAATGAAGTCGTAAATGACCTGAAAATGTGAAATTTTACAGTCTCCACCCATTAGAAGAGACTTGTCCTCAAGGCTCAAGTTGCAACACTTGATGAAGGTACGGGTTTAGTGAAGAGATGCGAATACTTCTTTTGAAATTGGTCTTCGCGTTCCCATGTGAACTCAGGACCTCTCCTTGAGTTCCATCGAACCTTAACAATTGGGATACGACTTTGCTTCAACCGTTTGACTTCTCGATCCATGATCTCTACAGGTTCTTCCACAAAACGGAGCTTGTCATCCACATGGAGTCCTTCTAACGGAACGGCTAATGGTTCGTCAGAATAACATTTCTTTAGGTTGGATACATGAAACGTATTATGAACTTTGCTCAACTCTTGAGGAAGCTCAAGCTTGTAAGCAACGGTTCCAATCTTTTCTAACACCTTGAAAGGTCCAACATATCTAGGGTTTAACTTCCCCCATTTGCCAAAACGTACGACCCCTTTCCAAGGTGAAACTTTAAGCATAACTCTATCCCCAACTTGGAACTCCATCGCCTTACGCTTTAAGTCGGCGTAACTCTTTTGTCAGTCATGAGCGGCTTGCATTCTCTGCTTGATCTGAATGACCTTCTCAGTTGTCTCTAGGACCATTTCTGGACCGGTGAGTTGAACTTGCCCGACCTCGGCCTAACAAATAGGTGAACGACACTTTTGACCGTAAAGTGCCTCGAAAGGTGCAACCTTGATGCTAGCGTGATAACGATTATTGTAAGAAAACTCAACCAGTGGCAAATGTCTAACCCAACAATTTCCAAAGTCGATCACACAAGCACATAGCATATCCTCGATAGTTTGGATGGTTCTCTCGCTTTGTCCGTCGGTTTGTGGATGGTACGCAATACTCATATCCAAGTTAGTACCCAAGGCCTTCTGAAGTGATCTCCAAAAATTTGATGCGAACCTAGGGTCACGATCACAAATAATTGAGACATGTACTCCATGCCTTGTGACTACCTCCTTCAGGTACATTCTCGCCAATTTCTCTATGAAATTAGTCTCTCTCATTGTTATAAAGATTGCAGACTTAGTAAGTCGGTCAACAATCACCCAAATGGTATCATATCCTTGCGAAAGTTATTCTAAAGTGTAATGTACAAGCTACTAAAGCATATAACATCTTATTTGAATATACATTCCTTTCAAAATAAGGTACAATTCCTTTAAAGTATAATGTACAAGTCATTAATGCATGATATTTAAAATAGCTGTTTTACCTCCGTTTTCCTAAGAAAACTTGTACAAACTATTAAGTACAAGTTATAAGCAATCAATGCACCTCATTTACAATCTATATGATCGTGATTTTTTATTTTCATATGAAATTACATGAAACGAATTAAGAATCCCTAAACCGAAACTTTTTCATAACAATGTAACCCGTTTATTGGTTTTTACCATTCTAAAACCTATCCATTAATTAATAAGTTTTTAAATACTTAATTTCACAAATATACTTCCATTTTTATCACAATTTTCATGAATATATTCTAGTTATGATCAAGAACCCTTAAAACGAACCCTAATTCCAAACCCGCGACCTATTTAACCATTTTCACCCATTTTAAACTTGAACCACCAATCAAATAAAGTTGTAAACATTACATTCCATAATCCATCATTATTGCATAAATGTACATGAAAATGAGCTAGGAAAACCCTAACTCGTGCCTAATTTGAACCCGCGACCTTTCTTGCTTATTTTGACCCATTTTTAAATCAAACCAAGCAACCATACATTTTCTGACTTGGCTGTCTTGCATCTTCAATCTCCAAGCAGCGTACAAGGTGTTTCTTTATCTCGTGTCTTGTCTATAAATCAAGTACATCACTATCTTGTTGCCAAAGCTTAGCCGTGGCATCCAAAACCACACAAACCCTTTTCTTATACTTCCACCTTGCATTGCTACCTACTTACTCACCTTTCTAGCTGAGCCTAATCATGTCACATCTGTCCTAACCTTAATCCCCAAGTTCCCTTGGCCTCCAAGGGTCGAACGAGTATAAAAAGGGGGTACCATGCCTTCATTTTCACTCACACCTTCACCATCTCTTCTAAATCAACAATGGCTGACAAGTTCTGATCCAAGAGGTCCCAAGGAGTCCCAAGAGCAGAAACCAAGAAAAGAATCCAATCCTTGAAGCCCGAAGCTCATGATATTGTATAGGCGTTACGAAAAAAAACAAGGAACCCATTTTGAGCCGATTTTTGAATCTTCAAGCTCAAACCATGATTTCTGTTATGATGTCATTTTCTTCCTATCTAGATCACTCATTTAATGGTTATAGTGAAGTGCATGAAAACCCTTGTTAAAGAATCTAAGCTAAAAACCTATGCATTTTCTTGTTTTGATCCAAAACCGTACCCCTACACCCTAAATTATTGTTTTTCTTTAATCTAAAGGTTATAATGGTTAAATATTGTTATAATCTATCAAAAATAAGTTAAACTAATGTTATTTTAAAATATTGAAAGAATTTGGATTAAAAACCTATGCATTTTCGTTTAAAAACCCTAATTCGACCCGTTTTGATTTCTAGCTTAACGAATCATAATTTTAAACTTTCGTTACGTTAAAACTTCTCATTTTAGCTTATACTAATAAGCTTAACTGCAAATATCATTTGTAAGTCTTAAAAATAAGCTTGAATGGCATTTTAGACTGTTTTTGCAAAAGTATTCATGCAAAGGGGTATATATTGTAACTTCTATTAATTATTACTAAAGGACTGAAAATGTCATTTTATTAAAGTTATAACTATAGGGTCCTATTATGTCACTTCCAATATACAAGTGTACTTTGTTCATCTTTTACTATAAAGGACCAACTTGTAAAAGTGAAAACTCAAGGGTTTATTTTGTCATTTGCTTTCTTAAGGGTTTTCAATGAAAACATTTTGAAAAAGTATTAAATGTGTTCATAATCCTTATAATACATAACTTTATTAACGCCTTGTCGTGCTTATGAATTCAAGATTATTGAGCAATAAAACTTAAAACCGATTTGGTATAACTATTAATAATTCCTACAATCGTTGTGCTTTTTATTATATATTACAAATATACCACTAGACTAGGGAGCTTCATATTAAGGGGTTTCATCTTGGTAGTATGGTCGTGTGATGTGTGTTGTTTAGGTTTACGATTTAAAGTGCCAGATCTCAAACGTTTATCCTAGAATGACCTTATGATATTTTTTGCCCGAACGGATGATTCATTACTCATAAACTTAGAATCAAAGATATTCTTTATACTTTATAAAGTTTTGTTCACAATCAAACTAAGACTTGACATATTACCCCAGGTTGCATGTGACGAAGCCGTTACTTATGATTTTCATATTTCCTTTGCTATCATTCAATATTTCCCTATAATGTTAAGGTGATGATTCAGAGCCTTGCATTTGTCTTTCTTTTTTAATGTTTTATTAAACCGCAAAGGGGGGATACAATGCATAAATTAATTATTGGTTTTAAACAATTACATAAATTATAACTGTTTTCAAATCCATAGGAGGCTACATGCTATTAAATCAATGTTTGCATGTGTTTTTAAACATATGCTAGTATAATTCTTATTATTGCTAAGGTCATGGATGTTTCTCTTTGTACTAGTAACTCCTAGTATGTCTTCGGGTAATGACTCCCAATATCTCTTTGGGTAATATCTCCTAATATCTCTTTGGGTAGTATCTCCCAATATCTCTTTGGGTAATATATACCTGTGATATCTCTTTGGGTAATTTCTCCAACTTCTATTTGGATAATAGCTCTTGTATCTCTTTGATAGTGACTTCTAGTATGTCTCAGGTAGTAGCTCCTGATTCTATTGAGTTTAAATGTGCGATCATGAGCTTAGTGGCAATATTATTGTTCTCTCATGATAATAATGTTCTCCATGTATAATTATTTTCCATGATAAATAATGTTCTCCATGTTAATTATTCCTTGGCTATACCGATTATTTACATTATGATATCTTGTTATTCAACTATTAATTTTCAAACCTTGAATTTTACTTAACTTTGTTGTTTAATCCTTTTTATGCTGTTTATCACAGGTAGTTGAGCATTAAGGTTATGGAGTGCATGACTTGAAGATGGCTAAACCCAGATATCATTCATACTTATGTTTCTAGGATTTTAGACCTGCTTTGTAAAACTCTGATTTTAAATGAATGATAACGTATCTTTTAAAAACGTCTCTTTTGAGTCGTTTTCTATGATTGTGTCTGTGATTCATGAAGTAATACCCTAGATTAGCTTCCGCTGCTATATGTAAAAATGGGGGTGTTACCGATGGTATAAGTGCTCACGTATTAGAGAACAAGGGTATATAACAATTAACTATAACTTTACTTTTTCTTTTTGCATCGCAATGTCCCTCCGTTGCACTACATTTCCCGAATTGAAAAATGCACTACTTTTTCCTGAATAATATGTAAAATATTATACTATTATAACTTATGTTATTCTCCACTGGGTTGTTACAGTCATGTCTTCGTCCCCTCATTCTACTATCACTTCATCTGCATTTGATATGGAAAATACTTTTTCACTTTTGATTTTTATAAAAAAAACTATACCTCGGCTTATCGGGAAGCTCTTCTTTTAACTATTCAGAAGATTCTAAAGGATGGGTATGATTCCACAACTTTATAATTTTCTATAATAATCCCGTATTGAAGGAAGTGCAAGCCTATTATGCTAATGGAATCACCAATTCCACCACCAAGATCTCACCTATTACTCCACCAGTTATTTTAACTCCATCTCCGGTATTACCACCATCACTAATGTTTGATCCCCGATATTTCTTTGTTCTTGAATTATTACCACCTAAGAAGCATATCCTTCCCATATTTTCCTCAACTACGTACTAATTCATCCCGGTAGCAAGACTATAATCTAGAACCACCATCTTTCCTTAGTCTTATATCCTACCCCACCTTAGGACATTGAAAGAAAAAGTTCTATAAGGAAAGCATCTGAAGCATCATGAGAATAGTAAGTATCAAAGATATTTTATATTACTTTGATAGATCTTTATGTTACCGCATTGAGAAAATGGAAGAAAGACTTGTTAATGGTTGGATAATCATACCAAGAGATTTTGATGAAGTAAAAACCAAACTTAAGGAAGCCCGTACACAGATACTTGAACTACAGAAGAAGCATATGGGACAGAGAGACAAGATTGCTTTTGTTCGCTTTAGGATTTCTGATTTAGAAATGACCCTTGAGGATATCCAAGATCGCCATCAATTATATATGAAGAATCTTATGGGACACACTTCATAAGTTTAAATTTTGCTAAATGGCTAGATATTTATATCCTTGTCATCTATTACTTTTATCTAGAATCCCACCACAAGACATGATGATGTAAGATATGTAAGAAAAAGTTATCCATGAAATAATAAAGTAGTGATGATTCCGTTACATCTTGTTATCTGGTGATATCAAAACTCGACATCGTTTGTCAATTCCATTAACTCTATTATACTCCCCTCATACCTTTGAAACACTTATTATCATTGAACAATACGACCATATTATGGCCTCATTGCACAAATTAATGTCTTATTATTCTTCTCATTACCTTCTATGATTTTGAGAAAATCATATCATTTTCTGTTTATCACCTTTTTTATATCATATTTTTGTCTCAGGTTGATGGTTTTATAATCGTCCTTTTCTTGAAATGAATTTGGCGCTTCTCCATTTGAATAAGGAAAATTATAAATCTGGAACATTTATACTCTATCATTATACTAATATTCTCATGATGATTTTTTTGTAAGGGGGGGGACTATAACAACCGAAATTTGCATCAGTGTAATCTCTCTCTGTTTTTATTATTATTATGGGGATAAAACTTTTTTTTCACAAGGAAATTTTTGCTATATCGTTTTATTATGCAACGTAAATTGCATAAATATGTTACATAGCTCACAGCAATCCTACCTATGACAATAATATCTTCCATGATATATCAAGCAAACAATCATATCAGGTCAAGGCATGATTATATCCTTTATATCATAAACATTAGACAATTTAACAAAGGTGGGCTTTCTCAAACGAAATTATCCACATGAGGCATAAACCGTTTGAGTTTATGCTTAATCCTAATTTCATGTAAAGTTATCATCTAAAGTGAGATGTATCTAGCTTCTAAAGCATATAACATCTTATTTGAATATACATTCCCTCCAAAATAAGGTACAATTCCCTTTAAAGTATATATGTACAAGTCTTTAAGCACGATATTCAAAATGTTGTTTTGCCTCTGTGTTGTTTCCTAAGAAAACTTATACAAAATATTTTGTACAAGTTATAAGCATCAAATGCTCCTTATTTACAATCTTTATTTCCTGTTATTTCTTTAGGAATTCATGAAAACAAGTAAGAAACCCTAACTTGAGCTATTTTCTAATACCATGACAGTTATTGGTTTTTACCCATTCTAACCTTATCCATTAATTAATAAGTTTTTTAATACTTAATTTACAATATTAAATTCCTATATTCTAATCACATTTCATGAATTTATTATAGTTATGATCAATGAAAAAATAAAAGTAACCCTAATTCAAAACCGTGACCTATGTTAACCATTTTCACCCATTTTAACCCATTTTAAATGCAAACCATTAATCGAAATGTGTTATAAACTCTTAATACAAGTCTTACATTCCCTAATCTATCATTTCTCATCAAGTGTACTCAAAAAATAACTAAGAAAACCCTAAACGTGCCCTAACCGAACCCGCGACACCTTTTCTTGCCTTTTGACCCATTTTAAAACTTCACTTTGCAAACAAGCACCTTGGTGACCATGCTACTACATCTCAAGCAGCTTACCAAGCTACTTAACCCATTTCTTGGCTAGAAAATTGGCCACATACCTCCCTTGTTGCTCAATCTCACCCGCGGCCACCTCAACCTCCACAAATCTCTTCCATATATTCATGGCTACATCTTGATTTTCTAAATCACCCTTATAGCCCCTCTTACTCAGCTATGATAGCCTTGACACAAATCCTATTCTTTTATTTGGCCTCCAAGTCTAAACGAGCCTATAAAAGGGGCTTCACACCCTTCATATCAACTCATCCCCCACTTCTTCTTTCTATAACCCACAATAGCAGCAAATATCTACTCAAGAAGTTCCTAAGAGGTCCCAAGAACAATAATCAAGAGAAAGATTGAATCCTTGAAGTCCCAAAGAAGAAAAACTATGCGTATGAGTACATTTCGACACACACAACCTGTTTTCCTCCATTTTTGATTATCAAAACTCAAACCTAGGTTATATAATCTTCATACCTGCTCCTACATTCATATAATACTCATATGATCATGCATGAACTCATGTTCAATCTTTTAATCTAAAATTCTAGGCATTTTTTTCATTTTGATCCAAAACCGAACCCATAAACCCTAATTCTATGTTTTTCTTTAATCTAAATGTTATAATGGTTAAATGTTGTTATAATCTATCTTAACTAATGTTAATATAACAATTTTATTGATTCTTGAAGGAATTTGATATAAAAACCTACGCGTTTTTGTTTTAAAACCCTAATTCGACCCGTTTTGATTTCTAGCATAACAAATTGTTATTTTAAACTTTTGTTACGTTAAAATATATTATTTTAGCTTATATTAGTAAGCTATAACCTGCAAATATCTTTTGGAATGTTAAAAATAGCTTGCATGCAAATTAGGACTAGTTTCGTAATTATTTTCATGCAAAGGGGTATATTTTGTAACTTTCTAAAACTTATAACTAAAGGGACTAAAAATGTCATTTTATTAAAGTTATAACTATAAGGGTCTATTATGTCACTTTCCAAAGTACAAGGTTTATTTGTACATACCTTTTAAACTAGAAGGACCAAACTTGTAAAAGTGAAAACTCCAAGGGTATATTTTGCCATTTTTCATTCTTAAGGGTCTAAAATATAACATTTTGAAAAAGTATAGAAATGTGTTCAAAACCTTATAAGACATAACTTTAATTAACGCTTGACGTGCTTATCATTTCCAGTTATTGAGCAAAACGCTTAAAACCGATTATGTTATAACTATTATATAATTCATCATCGATGTGCTTTTAAAAATCCTATCCCGAATCTATATCGTACCACAATACTAGGGAGCTTCATATTAAGGGGTTTCATCTTGGTATTACGTTCTGACTGAGTTGTTGGGTTTACGATTTAAAGTGCCCTAGCTCCTCAAACGTTTACTAAATGACCTCTAAATTATGATGGCCCGAACGGTGATACAATAATTCCAAAATAATTCAATCAAAGATACATATACTTTAATAAAGTTTTTGAAACATAACAATCCAAACTAAGACTTGACATATTACCCCAGGTTGCAAATTGTTTCTTTTGAATTTTAAAGCACTGTTTGTCTATATGATACTATTGAACAGCAGCTTCCATCTGATTAAAAACTGTTTGTACTTCTGTTACCTCATTTAAAAGATATTTATCAAAAACATTAAATATGTCTTTTAAAGTCTTTAAAAATGGAATTATTTCCTTTTGAAAAACAGCTTTAATGTGTTTAAACCCCCATTCCCCTTTTGTTAAAGCATCGGGCGTGATCCGCTTTTTCACCACATTGTCAAATTAGCCAAGATGGTATTTAAGCTTTTTAAGGCTTCTATCAACCAGGCTTACCTTAGGAAGTTCCTGAGGAGCCTTAATTTTGACAAGCGAAGAAGCACATTGGTCAGTAATAGGGTGTAAAGCTTGTTCATCAGACAGTTCTCATTGTGGGACAAAACGTTAACCAAAATCTTCAGATAATCTATTTAACTCAGCATAATTAATTATTTTAGTGTCAACTTTATTTTGTAAGACTATTGGATCACTTTGTTTTAAAATTATTTTTGATCGACTCTCTTCCTCAAGCATCAAAGTCTCTTCAGAATTAGCAATTAAAATCATATTGGTTTCTTTGGCAATAACACTACCATCATAAAGCATTGGCCAAATCTGCTGAGCTTTCTTAAGATAGAAAGGATTTTGAAAACCAAGAGCTTGTTTTAGGTTGTTATCATAGAAAACTTATGGTTTCATGATCATATGCACAGTTGGCGCGGATTGACCCATTTTACAAACAATAATGTCCAGTTCTTTAACTTTCTTTTCCAAAGAAATCTCTTTATTAATATTCCTAGCTTCTTTTTCCTTGGTTTCATTTTTGAAAATATTGAATGTTTTTGTTAACGATTCTTTTTCTTTTAATTGTTCAGAAAGAGTTTTGTGAGTCCCTAACTGAATAGATCTTTGCAGCCTACTAAGGGTGATAGCCAACTTGTATAAATACAGTTTGACTATATAGAAACACTGACTATGAATACTATGTGCTAATGCGGAATCTTAACACAAGTACTAAGAAAAACAATGAAAAACTAAATAATGACTTCTATTAATCTACTTTAAGAGATTACAGATTACTAACTATGAGATATGATTGTATGAGATGTATATTGAACTGATATCTCTAACTATGCCGTGAGGAATCCTTTTATAGACCAAGGATAAACCCTAACAGGCTTACAAAACGCGTAAAAGATAATACATATCTTTTCCTATAATATCTCATACATATCTCTTAAACGGTACTAACTAATTTCTACTAACGGTACTAACTAACTGATCAGTACTTAACACTTTGTACTGTCAGTACTAATTATAACTATCGGTACTAACTATTATTACTAACGGTACTAAGTCAGGAAAACATAATTCCCAACAATCCTCCCCTAAACATGAATGTTGAACTCACTTAACTTCATGTTTCTTCAATTTAATCTTCTTAAGTTCTCGGAGGATGTATCCAAACACTTTAACATAACACTATCTAAATCTTGAATCACTATCCATCTTCAGCAGCAACTCTGTCTTCTCAGCAACACAACAACATCTTTTCAGCAACAATCCAACTAAGTTGGCTTTGTAGTTTTTGGCAAACTACCAGCCATAAACGGATTTGATGTTCCTTTACCAGTAGCCGTTTGCTCTGGGATAGTTAACTCTTTATTTAAAAAATATGGTGAGTTAATTACCATACAGTTTTTGGTAAACTGTCAACCATCAACGGAATTGATTTGTCTTTACCAAATACCGTTTGCTTTTGGACTAGCCAATGCTTCATTGCCATAACATGGTGCATTGATAAACCATATAGTTTTTAGCAAACTATCAGCTATCAACAGATTTGAGTAGTCTTTACCAAGAACTATTTGATCTTGGACTAGCCAACTCTTCACCAATGATGCAAGGTGAGTTGAAACCCTACAATTTTTGGTAAATTATTAACCATAAACAGATTTGAGAAGTCTTTACCATAAGCCGTTTGCTTATGGACTAGCCAGTTCTTATGCCTATTAAGCATGGTGAACTGATGACCATTTGTTGTATGGTGGTTAGCCAACACTTAAACTCTTCTCAATTCCATTCACAACATCATTCTTCATCTATCTGTTGCTTAATAAATCTTATCAAATCAAGAGCAACAGAACTTTCTCTTTCAACTTCTAAACCCAGATCAAGCATTCTTTGCAATAACTCCTTAGAGAGAGGATATCTTCTTTCAACTAACATATGAATAACAATCCCATCTTCAAGCTCCAGAATGCAAACTCCACAAGCTTCATACAATCTCCAAGTGATAATCTTCCAATCTTGTTGATTACTCCAGAAATCACTTTGATCATTTTCTTCAGTTGAGGATTCCATCATTATCTTTAAATCTCCCTAAAGAATCAACTCATATCCTTCTAATGTAATTTCTGAGTACTGTTCCATCATCAACTCATACAAGTGAAATAAATCTTGCCTATCAAATATATGAAGTATCTCCATCAGATAGTTGAATGCCCTGAAGTTCCCATTGGCTCTGTAGATAACAAGATAATCTCCATCTGGTGATGATACCTTGTTCAATCTAGCAATAACTGATTTCTTCTCCATTATCTCACTATCAATGGTAGCTTCAAATGTAACAATCTTCAGGCACTTTCTATGTTCATCATCACTGTCATCATCTGATTGTTTTCTTGGCTTTTTCCTTGCAATCATTTTGATATGACCACTCTTTCTTTTCTTAGTACCTTCTTCTTCTTTATCCTCCTCCTTGACACTTACATTCTTAGAAGAATCAATCCCTTTTTCATTCATCTCCTTTATCATTCTTTCATCTTCAGCAGACCCAATTGCAATGAAATCTTCATCTGACCTTTTTATCTTTTCATACAGAGCTTGTATTTCCTCAAACTTCTTGGTTTTCAACTGAGAGTACTGGTAATTTCCTACATGCTTCAAGTAGGTCATCATTTGATTTCATAATTGTTTCTTTGTAGGTGGTTTATTCCTAATAGCTTCTAATCTTTGTTGAGCAAGAAATCTTCTTTGTGTAGCAATTGTGTCATGAAGAAATTTTGCTCTTTCTTCTACTGTGAATTGCTCTCTTTCTTGTTCTTGAAGCCTTTCAGCTAAAAGTCTTTCAGCCTCAATTCTTGCCTTTATATCATCATAATTTCTTTTGAGAGCATCATTTGTAGCTTCTTCTTCAGCCAATCTTTTTCTTTCCTCTTCACCTTCCCATTCTTCTTATACCTTCCTGGCCATTTCTTCATCACTGGCAAGCTGCTTTAACTTCTTTTCAGCTTCATGAATACCATCAGATTCACTTTTAGACTCATCTTCCTCTTCAATTTTCTTTTTCCCTTTATCTTTTGGATCAATCTTTGGAAGAGGCTTTAATGTCAATAATGATCTAGTTGAAGTAGGCCTAGTTCTCTCAGTCTCTTCAATATCCTTAAACTCTACTCCTTTCTCATTCTCTCTTGAAACTGCTTTGGCTTGGCTCATGTTGAGAAGAACCTGTGCTATTGTTTCATCATCTCCAAATATTGTAGAAGTAAGTATTTTAGTAGTTTGAGTAGCCCTTCCTCCTTTAGTTTGATCATCAATACCTTCATCTGTTCTATCGGTACTATCTTTCTCCTTGTCGGTACTAACTTTAGATCCATCAGTACTAACTATTGGTCTGTCAGTACTAACTTTTTCCTTGTCAGTACTAATCTTTTGTTGAGCAATACTAAGTACATCTTCAGTGTTAAGTACATCTTCAGCATTCTCCTTCTCTTCATCAACTACATCTCTTGTCCTCCCCAGATCTTAATCATCCCCAGTCTCTATATAATCTAATGTATCTTCAGGAATCTCATCAAATAATGGATCTTTATGGACTGATGGTTCAGCTTTGGCAGACTTCCTCCCCTGTTTGGATACATACTCCTTTTGTATCCAGTTTTTCTTTAAGGATCTCTTTCCTGTCAATCTTTGCTTCAATGAGACACTCTTCATCCATGCTCTGTGGTGTGTGATAACAGGTTTGGCTTACTTCTTGAGCTTCTTGATATGTGCCTTCAAGTGTTGAATTTCTTTAGCTTGATCTGAAACCTGTGTACACAAAGAGATACAAAGATCATAGACACTTTTGAGTGTCATGTCACCCTCATTCCCTGAAAGGGATTTATCACTGGATGACTGACCTTCATGATTCCCACCAGAACTTTCTGGAATCGAATCAGGAATAGTGGTAGAAGGTGAAGGTCTAGGGGATGGGTCAGACTGAGTCTCAACATGTGCTTCACTTGGGTGAGGAGGAGAGGGTGTAGGTTGTGCTTCAGATGGTCTTTCTGAAGGAGCACCCTCATCCTCAGTTGGTTATACCAACATAGAAGCAAATAAAGGTGTGACTTTCCCTAAAAAATATTTACCCTTTTTAACCATAAAAGAAAAAACTTTACTTGTCAAAGCATTTACAGGAAAATGATCTAAAGGTACAGGTACATTCTCTAGCTGTTTATCTAAAAAGATTGAAATGAAACGTGGGTACATTACAAACTTCTTCTTTGCATCTAAATGTCTAAGCATACCATCAAAAATTAATTTTGAAAAATTATATTTTTGATTAGATGTTAAGCAAATTACAGCAGTGGCAATGTTAGTGGGAATTTGATCCCAAGAGGTGCTTTTTGAACTAATACAATGATTCATTGTATGAAATAGAAACCTCCATTGGGGTGAAAACAAAGCTTTGTTAAATGTTAACACAGTTAAATCCCCCTCATACCCCATAAGCTGTATAGCATCAAATATAGCCTGATTAGGGAGTGAGTCTATCCCATCAGCATCATCAAAAAGAAGATCACTTCTTATTGATGCTTCAGAGATAGACACAGGCTTGCCAGCTACTTTGGCAGTAATGTGCCTAACATTGTTGATTATTTTGGACTTAGCAGACGTCCAAAACTGTTCAACAAATGTAGTAGAAACTACTGGACTTACAGTGAGAGCATGATGAATGGAACTTCGCGTAAGAAAATCAATGATCTCATGAAACTCGGCATTCCCATCAGTCTTCTCTAAATATGCGACCATATTGTGCTTAGGGCACGATTCAAGAACAGCCATTATTTTCGAATGAGTGATCGTCGGTGAGAGAGAGATTAGGGCTTGTATAAACGAAAGTATTTGAGAGTGATTACGTAAGTGAACTGTGCAATTGAGATGGGTTTATATAGGTTTAGGAAACCTAACTTCAAGGAAACCGTTTCAATTTACACTTTATACCCTTGGCGGTATTTTTCTTCAACGTCTCTATAGCGGTACTAACTTTGCCCATCGGTACTAACTCTGCACTGTCGGTACTAACTGTTGCCAACCAAAGAATGAACAATTTAGGTAACATCAGTGCTTCAGTACCATCTAAAGCTCTTCCCAATGACTCTCTAAATCCCAATGAACTTCCCTGAGATGCATCACTTGTGGTTAAAATGTTTCTTCACACTGAACACTTTATACAAACTGTACAACACATCATATTGCCTCCCTTTAACTAATGCAACTTATGAATTTATCATCCCAATAGAAACAACCAACCTGCTAACATCAAATGCCTGGTATAAATCAGCTACATTTCAGCAGTTGGGATTTTAAGCAACTGAAATAAGTTCTTCTCATAAGCAGCCCTTATGAAAGTGTGCTACTAGCAACATAGCTTTGTTTTGGAATGATATACCTGGAATCTTTACAAAAGCATATTGTGCTTTCATTATACAGATGTAGAACTTTGTGTTCATGAAATTGAACCCATAGTCAACATTTGATTTTGAAATCCACAAAACTGTCCCACAATACTTGCAGCAGTAAAAAAAAAAAAAAAGAAAAAAAAAAAAAAAAAAAAAAAAAAAAAAAATCAACATATTCTTCCTTGTAGAGAAGTAGCCATAAATTGTCTGCATTTTTTGCATTGCCAATAAATAATCCCTCCTGCCAAGAAATGACAACCTCCTGTTGTGGATTCCCTGTCAAAGAGTTTCTCCAGCATAGTCAACTATCTGAGTAGGCCTTCAAAGTCAATTGAGGACACTCTAGGATACCAAAGGCCCAGTTTGGGTTTGCCCTTTAGATACCTAAAAATTCTCTTGGCAGCACTTAGATGGGAGTCTTTGGAGTGACCTGGAAAACCTAGAACAAGTACAGACAGAAAACATAATATCAGGCCCTAGAAGCAGTCAAGTACATTAAAGAACCAATCATGGATTTATAAAGATGGACATCCACATCACTGGCTTCCTCATCCTTGACTAAAGGCTTCTGGGTCTCAATTGGTGTACTAGCAGTCTTAACATTAACAAAGTCAAACTTCTTCAGGATTTCTGCAACATATTTATCCTGACTTATAAAGATACCATCTGCTTTCTGTTTGACTTGTAATCCAAGAAAGAAAGTGAGCTCTCCCATAGAACTCATCTGAAATCTACTCTTCATTAATGCCTTAAATTCATCACACCAAGATTTCTTTGTAGAACCAAAGATGATATCATCCACATAAACTTGTACTAAGATGATGTCATGTTTATCCTTCTTAAGGAAAAGAGTCTTGTCAATAGTTCCTCTTCTGTATCCATTCTTTAACAAGAAAGTAGATAAAGTAGCATACCAGGCTCTGGGAGCTTGGTGTAACCCATAGAGAGCTTTCACCACTTTGTAGACCTTCTAAGGATATTTAGGATCTAGAAAACCTGGTGGTTGAGACACATAGACCTCCTCATCAATTTTTCCATAAAGGAATGCACGTTTCACATCCATTTGATAAACTATGAAGCCCATTTAAGAGGCAAAGGCTAAAAAGATCCTAATGGCTTCAATCCTTGCCATAGGAGCAAAAACCTTATCATAATCTATCCCTTCCTCTTGCCTATGTCCCTGAGCAACTAACCTTGCTTTATTTCTGACAAAAACTCCTCTCTCATCCTTCTTATTTCTATAACCCCATTTTGTTCCAATAGCCTTCTTCCAATAAGGAAAATCTACAAGAATCCAAACTTTTTGAATCTTGAACTGCAGCAATTCTTCTTGCATAGCATCAACCCAACTTTCATCTTCAAGTGCTTCTGAAATCTTTTTGGGTTCATTTTGAGACAAGAAACAAGAAAATAAATAATGCTGGAAGTCCTTATGATTATTTCTCCTTTGCTTTTGAACATAACTTACAAAAGCATGGGCTCCAGAACTTTTAGACACTTTACTTCTTGTTTAAACTGCTGATTTTGGATCTCCAAGTATTAAAGTTGAAGAGTTAATAAAATGAATCCTTGATGTAGGAATATGACTAACATTCACAACAGATTCTAAATTTGTAAAATCAACCACTGCACCCTCATCATCATAAGATGAATTAGTAAAAATACCATCAGTAGGATTTTGATAAATGTCTTCAAGTGCAGGTATTTCCGAGTCATCTTGTTCAGGATTGGTTGGATCAGAGAGGGATAGTCCATCATAAGGACTAGCAGTACTAACTGGTGTGCTAACAATATTAACTATGTTAGTTCTGCTAGCTTTAGCAGCTCCTACTTGTAAAAGCAAATATCTAGTTTCTTGTGCAAACTTCTTCTTTGGAGCTTCAGCTGCATCATTAGATCCTTTTTCTTGCCCCTTAAGTCCTTTCAAGTTCATCTAAAAAGAACTTGATCTTCCTTATCTATGCTTCTCATACTGTCGATTTATATCAAGGATGTTAGTGAGGGCTGCACCTGTAATCCTCTGCTCTGTGAACTACTTGATTGTTGACAAATAAGATAATACCATATTGGCAGTACAGAAGTAGTCTTTGGCAGATTCATCTTCTTTTTCAGAATCTCCTGCATCAATACTGTCTTCTGTACCTGCATTTTGATTAGCTTCTGGTGGACCTGCATGTTTGTTAGCTTGATTCTCTAATCTTACAGGTTGATAATTCATAGAATCAGTTAAATAATCAAGATCAAATAGCCAAGTTGGTCCTTTCCCTGCAACATTTGGTTTATTCTCTAAAAAGGTTATGTGCAGGTTTTCTTCAACTCTCTTGGTTTCTAAATTGTATACCCTAAAAGCCTTGCTTTGTAGAGAATACCCAACTAAAAACCCTTCATCTGATTTCCCATCAAACTTGCCCAGGTGGTCAATGGTATTCAAGATGGTCACATGGCACCCAAAAGGTCTTATATAACTTATAATTGGTATTTTACTAGTTTATAAGTTCATAAGGTATCTTATTATGAGGCTTGGTCACTAATACCCCTATAAAAACAAACAAGCATACTAACTGCTTCAGCCCAAAAAGTGTTAGGTAAAAATGAATCTGCTAGCATAGTCCTAGCAGCCTCAATAAGGGTCCTGTTCTTTCTTTCAGCAACTCCATTTTGTTGTGGAGTTCTGGCATTACTGTATTCCCTCTTGATCCCTTTTGACCCACAGAATTCAATAACATCCTTGTTCTTGAATTCTGTACCATTATCACATCTAATAGTTTTAACTTTTTGATTCAATTGGTTCTTAATTTGTCTTATAAAGTCCTTAAGGATTCCACTAGTTTCATCCTTAGTTCTTAAGAAAAACACAAACCGCTAAAATCATCAGTGATAACCATGCAATAAGTCTTATGGTTTAAGCTCACTTAACAGAATGGTAAGTCCCAAACAATCCATAAGAAAGAAGTTGTAAGGAGTGGCTAATAAGCTCATTGATTTGGCCTTAAGGAGGCCATGGTGTTGCCTTTCCTTCTGCAAGCAACAGCAAGTGTGTTCAATTTTGAAAAATATTTGAAGGTAAACCTCTTACAGGTTTTCCCTTTACATAGTTTTGTTTAAAGTTTTTGAAGTTTAACATGACCCAACCTCCTATGCCATTTGTTAGATTCATCAATTGTGGCCTTCAATTAAACAAGCTAAACCTCCTGAAGAACAATGTTCTCTAATTGAAACTCTGTACAATATTGTTTTTGTCTGGGGATTCTAAGTAAGACTGGATTTGCAATCATGTAAAACTTCAATATTAGGAGACAAAACAAGACATCCAGAGTCAGAAAAAAAGAACCTTGTTCTTCTTGTCACACATTAGTGAACACAGAAAAGAGAATAGAAAATAGCTGAAGTTCTTGTCACAAAGCACACATCCTCAAAATCTAACTTTCATTGTTTTTATTTACCTTTACCAGTTATGTAACCTTTTTACTCCTCCAAACGCAACAGGGCCACCATAAAAGACATGATATTCAGCAAGGTAGGCCTTGTTTCCAGTCATGTGCCTGGAACATCCACTATCAACAATTCCTTTGTTCTGCAAAGCTCTGTGTGGATAATCCTGCACATCAATTAAAAGAGATTAGATTCTCTTAGGGACCCAAGCCTGTGTGGGCTTGAGTCTGCCTAGTGGATCTTTGAAAGTGAAACAATTTCTAAGACTGGATCCACCATTGTATTTGGAGACATTGTGCCAGTTGTGTCTTTGTGGTCTCCAATTACAACCTGCTGAGGGCTTAACAACAGTTTCCCTTTTTCCCCCAACAGCACTAACTGCATTTACCTTAGCAGTATTAACTTTTTGTTTTGAAAAATTTGTTCTAAGTGTTGTTGTCTTATTAAAAGGCCTTGAAAATGGTGAATGAGTTTTATGAAAACAATTGTTAGTCTAACTCTATTCACAATAGGCTTAACAGTATTAACTTTCATAGCAGCACTAGTTAGTACTGCATGTCTGTTAAAACTATGCCTAGCAGTACTAACATTCTTAGTACCGCTAGCTCTAGCAGTATTAACTGGAATTTTGCCAGTTCTAGTTAGTACTGCTGTAGGAACAAATTGGTTTTGTTTATTCACTCTTTGCACATTGTTCCAAATTGGCCTTATCTCCCTTTGACTAGAATTCATGTTCAACCTATTGTTTAACTCAGCTTGTTTAGCCATCCTCTTCTCATGGAAATCACAATCTCTGATTAGATGATTAAGACTTCCACATACAAAACATGCTCTTGCAGTAAACCCATACCCTAACTCTTTCTTGTCAACTTTAGGATTTTTACTATGTGTGAAATGATTCTTAACAGTTTCCCTAGGAGTTTTTACTTGCTGGTTAGCAAAACTAGGTGTTTCCTGTTCTTTTGTTGGTATAGACACATACTCATCTTCACTATCTGATTCATACTCCTCAATGATAGGAGCATCAGACCAGACCTTAGGTTGCCTCGTGAAGACTACACAGTCTGGGAGTGATTCATAGAAATAACTAGTTCAGACACTAATTCAAGTGTCTTAGTACTAATATTAGATTCACAGGTATCAAATTCACTAGTTTGGGTTTCATATTCACTACGTTGAGTCTGTTTTGGACCATATGTAAATTGTGAGTAATCTATTTCTATATCAGGTCCAGATGGCATGTAATTCCTTGTCATGGGTGGGGGTACAGCATTCATTCCTCCTACTGTTACAAATCTATCATACAAAGGTGGATTTTCAAAATCACTTTCCTTACCCTTAAATACACTTTGTAAAACTTTATTTTCATAACTCAAAATGCCATCATATCTGTGATCCCCATACCCAAGGCCAAATTTATCATTTGCACTCATCTGAGTATTTATCAGTTTACCAAGATTTTTAGAAGAGTTGTGCCATTTTTCTACTTTAGCTTTTAAATCTTCTTTTTCTTTCATAGCTTCTGCCAAAAGTTTCTTATGGTATGTTAGAACATCTGTTTTATCATCTAAATCTATCTTCATAAATTTTATCTTTTGTTCATACCACAGTTGTCCTTGTTGATGAGCAACTAATTGTGCTTCAACTTTCTTTAGACCTTGAGTATATGCCTTTATTTCATGCATGCATCACTAAGTTGTTCGCTCTGAGCATCATACAGTTGTTTTAAGCATAGCCATAAGACTCTTTTACTCTCATTTGAACAGGAAGTTACCCGGTGTTCTATCCCTGAGTGTGTTACAATCCATCAAAGCATAATCTTCTTCTTCTTCTGAGTGATTGGTCCAATCTACACCTTCTCCATCAATGGTCACCAATGCTTTAGAGTCTTCCTGCTTACCAGATCTTCTCCCATCCTTATTGCCAGAGTTCCAAGCATCTCTTCTCCTACTATCTTGATTTCCCTTGGTTCTACACTCTCTAGCAAAATGGCCTGTCTTGTGGCAATTGTAGCATTCGACTTTGGTTTTATCAAAACCAACTGGTTCCTTTGCATCAAATTGTAGCTTTCTACCAGTCTTTTTGTAGAACTTCTTCATTCTCATCGAAATCATGGCCACCTGCCATTTCAAGTCCCCATTTCTTCATAAGTCATATTCGATCAAGTTTGTTCCAATTCCTAGCATGATCCCGATGAGGGCAACTTTGATTTATTAGCAAGAAAAGAGTAGGATGAAGTTTGTTCACACGTGAGTTTTTTTGAACAAAAGGATAGAAACCCTAAAGAGGCGATACTAACATCATTAGTAAACTGCTGGTGATCACAGAGACAAATGATACATTTTGCGTGGCTAGAGGATGATGCATAGAGCCTTTTAAAATCATTCTCAACTCTTAGATTATATACAGATCATCAAAGCTGGAAGACTGTCTACTCCTGGGTTTGGGTCCTCATAATTAATGAACTTCCTGAAATGCATCACTTATGGTTAAAATGTTTCTTCACACTGAACACTGCATACAAACTGTACAACCCATCATATTGCCTCCCTTTAACTAATGTAGCTTATGGATTTATCATCCCAATAGAAACAACCAAGAACTGGAACCTGCTAACATCAAATGCCTTGGTTAGAAGATCAGGTACATTGTCATCAGTGTGAATTTTAAGCACCTGGATAAGTTTCTTCTCATAAGCATCCCTTATGAAGTGGTGCCTAATAGCAATTTGCTTTGTTTTGGAATGATATACTGGATTCTTTACAATGTATATTGTGCTTTTATTATCAATGTAGATCTTTGTGTTCATGAAATTGAACCCATAGTCTAACATTTGATTTTGAATCCACAAAACTTGCCCACAACAGCTTACAGCAGCAACCTATTCTGCCTCTATAGTAGAAGTAGCCACAATGGTCTGCTTTTGCATTGCCAAGAAATAAGTCTCCTCCCAAGAAATTAACAACCTCCTGTTTTGGATTTCCTATCAAGATTTGCTCCAGCATAGTTACTATCTAAGTAGGCTTCCAGGTCAATTGAGGACACTCTAGGATACCAAAGGCCCAGTTTGGGTTTGCCCTTTAGATACCTAAAAATTCTCTTGATAACACTTAGATAGGAGGTCTTTGGAGTGACCTGAAACCTAGAACAAACATAGACTGCAAACATAATATTAGGCCTAGAAGCAGTCAAGTACATTAAGGAACCAATCATGGATCTATAAAGATAGACATCCACATCACTGGCTTCCTCATCATTGACTAAAGGCTTCTGGGTCTTAATTGGTGTACTAGCAGTCTTAACATTTACAAAGTCAAACTTCTTCATGATTTCTATTAATCTGCTTTGAGTGATTACAGATTACTAACTATAAGATATGATTGTATGAGATATATATTGAACTCTTTCTTCTAACTATGCCCTAAGGGATCCTTTTATTAACCAAGGATAAACCCTAACAGGCTTATAAAACACGTAAAAGATAATACATATCTTTTCCTAGAATATCTCATACATATCTCTTAAACGGTACTAACTAGTTTCTACTAACAGTACTAACTATCTGATCAGTACTTAATAGTTTGTACTGTCAGTACTAATTATAACTACCCGTACTAACTATTATTACTAACGGTACTAAGTTAGGAAAACATAATTCCCAACACCCCTTTAACTTTTGCATTTTCACTTTTAAGCAAAGAGACCTACATAAGAACTGAAAACTAAAAATAGCTGAGGATTTATGACTTTTGAAGACCAATAAGCAAAAATTATCTAGACATAAGCTCTAATGAATAAGCTGAACCAAAAAGCTAATTATGAAATTTGGATAGAAATGAATGAGCTAACATCAAACTAAAACTAAGTTCTTAAACTAACATGAAAAGCTAATAAAGGCATAATAAGCATGTAAGAGCAATAATAAGCATAGACATGCAGAATTATAAGCAGACAATAAGAAGTATAGATAATAAGCTAAAAAGAAAGAAAAGGAAAAGTGTACCTTAATCCTTTGCTCTAAACAAGGATTTAAATGCTCAAATGAGTTTATCAACAAGCTAGCTTATAAAATAAGCTTTAAATAAGCCCTATAAGTCCATCAAAATCTGACTTATCTTCTAGTTTTGGCTTATTCATATTTGATAAAGAAAATATGATTGGGACAGCCTATTCAGCTAAGCTATGGAAGAGCTTAGCTGAATAAGCAATAGTAATGGAAATGTGAGCTTAATTTGAGCTTATTTAAGTAATTTATAACATAGTGTCAAAAAGCAATAATGGATTTAAAACACAAATTAAAAACTAACTTGAATTTTATTAAAGTTGAAAGAGATTACAAGGCTTTGAAAAGTAAATTACATTTAAATGAAAGAACAAGAAGCTAAAATAAGCAACTACAAAGCTAATAAGCTACCCTACTCCTAGATGCCTTTAGCTGTGTGAAGAGGAGCACTATTTATAGCCTGAAGAAGAAGAATCTAGAGTCTGAGGAGCGTCCCAATCTTCTCATCCCATCCATTCATTCCAAACCGACCTAGGATCTATCAATCACAACCCTTGGATCATTTTTCCATGTATTTACAGCCAATCACGTCCTTAAGGATTGCCAGCGTGGCATTGGATGTTGTGAGATGTGTCAGTCATTGCCTTCTAGAAGTACTTGATGCGAGTACTTGTGTGGTTTTACCCTAGTTCATGAATGGTGAAAAAGGAGGGAAGGAAAAGATAAGAATGATGTACAGTAATACATCTTTTTGACCGTTTATACATTTGGGTTTGACCGGGTGTATAAAAGGAATTTGGACTTGGGCTTTTTGATTTATAACTTGGGCTAGACATAGATATTAAATGGACTTAGGATTTATAAATGGATTAAGGCTTAAGGTTTATAAGTATAACCCTTAATGGGCTGACTCGGCCCATTAAAAATATATACACCTTCAGCTTCGGTTTTCTGCGCTCTTTCTATTCCCGTACTCAGTTTTGTCCGTTTGGCTTTGTTTTTGTCCTTTTGTGCAATATCCGTTACCTGCAAGACACAATTCACAATACAAACGAATACAATGCATTTTTCTATATCTATTGGTCATTATTGGTCTTTTTAGCTCGTTTTATTAGGCAAAAGGTATGTGTATTTAAGCACATACCAAAATCCCCCATACTAAGCTATTGTCGTGTCCTCACGCAATGTTATAAATAACACTTTAGAAAACTAAGAATCTTGATCCCCTTTGATTAATTACCTCAAAAAGTAGCTAAGTATTCATCTTAAGGGATTAAAGAAAAAATAGCTCTGAAAAGCCCCGTTTTCTATTTTCAACATTTTTCCATTTTTTATGTTTTTTCATAACTTTCCATACTTCAACACTTCATAACATTGTGCTTTCATTATTCTTTGATAATACTTAGGATCATGGAACAAGCAAAATAAATTCATCGTCCCCAACTTTCACTTCTCCATACTAAGCTTAAAAACAAGATCATTGTCAAATACAAGTCATGATACTAACACTACTCATAAATACTAATTGTGTATTACTTTTCCTCCCTTATTCCTAATTTTGTATCTCAAGATTTTATTTTTGTCATATACCCGAAGGCTCTTTAAGACTTATTTCGATATTTATTAAATCCGAAAATAAAGCAGGACGGTTGAAGTTTAAAATTTAGCTTCTACCCCTATCCTTGAAAACCGATGAGGTCCACATCGAGGTGACCGAAATTTGGCTTTTATTAGGCTACTTATTTATTTAACTTGATTTACGTCATATACCCTAAGGCTCTTTAAGACATAAATCAAGTGAGATTTAATTTGCACCATATACCCTAAGGCTCTTTAAGGTACAAACAAATCATTTATTAAACATGATTCAATCATTCACGCCATATACCCTAAGGCTCTTTAAGGCATGAACAATTTAATCACTTACGCCATATACCCTTAGGCTCTTTAAGGCATAAGTAATCTCATGATTAACTCTACTTACACCATATACCCTAAGGCTCTTTAAGGTGTAAGTAAAGCAATTATTCATATGATATATATAGTATGCCAAATTCCGAATCCCGATGTGTACCTATTTTATTGGCATCGTCTTCCAAGTTAGTGGAAAGTTACTAAAAATTAAGTTGAACCGGACAACCTTATTTATTAAACATTATTAATATACAAGTGAAACAAACTAATGGGAGAAAAAGCCACAATTAATACTTATAAGCTCTTTCAACAACCAATTTTTCAGCATATGATCCCTTCTCATAACAATTGTGTGTATCGCTACTATCACCCACACTTAACCTCAAGTGTAGGGGAGACCCACCTTATACGCGTCAAATAAGCGTAGAGTCAGGCTCGCGACTCGAACAAAAACAAGCACTTTTTGGGAGGCAACCCAATATTTTAAATTAATGTAATTAGGAATGTCGTGTGTCTTGTGTATCTTGTGTGTTTGTTTTGAGTCATATGATTGCGTTAACTATTTTTCATGGATTTTTGCAGTAATTCATACAGGAAATAACTCATAAGATTGCGTATAAGAAATTTTTCATCAAAAACAAAAGCTAAATTTTCTTAGAGCGTGGAGACGGCGTCATGATTTTCACGTGACGCCGTCAGCTCGTCTATTGTGACGACGTCAGGATTTTCCTGACGGTGTCATGAGCCCAGCTACAGAAGATTCAAAATTTTTAAATATTTTTGAAAATATAACTTGTGTAATATTTAAAATTTGTAATTCTTTTATAAACCTGCAGAAAACCACGATTATGTTAACACATTCATCCTATCTTTATTGCTTTCATAAAGTCTAAACTTAGTTAACGAGGTTGTATTTATCATTCACCCGTGGATTTTACGCTTGGTGTAGTTGTCTTTGGAGTACTAGTTTCTTTTCTTTTTTTCTTTTCCCTTTATCTGTTTTAACGGGTAATGTTATCTTACACCTACACCCCACAACCCTTTAAAAGACCTCTTAGATAGTAATTAATAATACTTGCACCTAGCGGTGGTGGTTTGATCCTTTACCAAGCATATGGTAATTTATATGCTATGACAGGTAATAAGTGTGATTTTCCGTTTCCCTCATATGTTATAATTCATTATACACCCGAGTGAAAGAGATAATCCATGTGAGGTTCTAGTATATATTTTCCGTGCTTTTAATTACGAGGTCTAGGAGGTTGTGTTGTAGAATATTTTTAAATATTAGGTAAAATGACCCCTCATACTGTTATTGTCTAGATAGAAAAGCCCATTTGCTTGAGGACAAGCAAATCCCAAATGTAGTGGTATTTGATGAGGTGTCATTTTATACACTATTTCAGGGTCGTTTAACCCCCAAAATCGTGTGTTTATGCCTAAAATAGGTACTTTATCGTTCCTTTTCAGGTATCTCTCATTTGGAAGACATTTGGATAAATTACACGTGACTTGGGCTCATTTGGAGAAGAAACGTACGAGATTACAAACCAACACCAAGACTCTTGAATATTTGTGCTCACAAAGCTTGGAGACGGCGTCACAAGCCATACACGACGCCGTCACAACTCATCAAGTGACGGCGTCACATATTTCAAGACGGCGTCAGCCCGCACTAACTCAAACGCAGATCTAGAAGATTCATTTTACGACGTGTCATGATTAAAATGCGACGCCGTCGTGTCGATTTTCTTATATATACAAACCCGAATTTAGGGTTTTGAGTGTGTAACTTTAGAATAAAAAGAGGGTACGAACCCTAGTTCATTTAGCAGCTGTAGGAGACGATTTTAGGGCCTAAAAATCCTATTGTACGTCTTCCAATTCATGTTTTAATCAAGTAAGGTTTACTTAATCATTCAATATGTCTATGTGTTGTGTGATTTATTGCTCTTGCTTTATTCTTAACATGCTTGGCTAAACTTATTATTGTGTTTATTTATGATTGTATGAAACCTAGAATGTAGATCTTAGTGGTGTTGCTTCTTGTGATGGATGTGCACGTTAGGTCTTAAAAAACTAGCTTTTGTCTACATCGCTGTTAAGCACAAATCTTCAAGAGTCTTGGTGTTGGTTTGTAATCTCGTCCGTTTCTTCTCCAAATGAGCCCAGGTCACATGTAATTCTTCCAAATGTCTTCCAAGTGAGAAATACCAGAAAAGGAACGATTAAGTACCTATTTTGGGCATAAACACATGATTTTAGGGGTTAAACAACCCCAAAAATGTGTATAAAAGGACACCTCATCATTTATATACTTACACCACATGGGCCGGCCATATAGAGGCTTTGTTGGGCCTTGGTCTAGTTCTTGGGCCGGGCTTAGGATTACAATGGACCTTAGTCTGAAACTAGTGCAAGATTAAATTACGTTCACGAGCCTGTTTACCCTTCTAGCCTATTACAACATACATGAGATAAAGACCGAGATTGATAATATAATTGAGGCTAAAAGAAAGTGTTATTCCCTAATTATGTAGGCAGAGGTTGGAGAGGGTCAATTAATAGGGCCTGAGTTAGTACAAGAGACTACTGAGAAGATCTCGCAGATTAAGGATAGACTTAAGGCACGTGATTGCCATAAAAGTTATGCTGATAAGAGGAGGAAGCCTTTAGAGTTCAGTGTAGGTGACTATGTCTTGCTCAAAGTATCGCCTTGGAAATGTGTGGTACGCTTTGGGAAGAAGGGGAAACTAGAACCTAGATTTGTTGGACCTTTTGAGGTCATTGAAAAGGTAGGTCCAGTGGCCTATAGGTTAGATTTACCTGAGGAGCTCGATGGTGTTCATGACACGTTCCACGTGTTGAACCTTAAGAAGTGTTTAGCTGACCTAACACTGCAAGTACCTTTGGATGAGATCCGAGTTAATGCTAAGTTGAATTTTATGGAAGAGCTTGTGGAAATTTTGGAGAGGGAGTTCAAGAAGCTTAAGCGGAGTAGAATTGCCATCGTTAAGGTTTGGTGGAATTCGAAATGTGGGCCTGAATTCACGTGGGAATGTGAGGATCATATGAAACTTAAGTATCCACATTTGTTTAGTGCTGGTATTAACTGAATTTCGGGGTCGAAATTCTTTTAAGGAGGGTAGAATGTAACCCTTTCCCTTTTATGTGGTTTGAATGTTCTAATCTAGTCCTTTGACTATTTGACTTTTGTCAATTTTGTTAGAACCAGTTCTGGGTCGACGGTGGTGAATTCATATGATTGAGGTGTTTTATGGTTATAT